>JAVYIG010008622.1:0-87299 GCA_035222895.1 Strongylocentrotus droebachiensis | reverse complement strand
CCGCGCTTTGCGTGGGACGGGGAAACTGAATTCAGACAAGGATTAAGAGTCGAGAACGGTACAACAAATCGTCTTCTTTTCATAATAATTTAATGAAACGTCTAAGCTACCGCGCTTCGCGCGGGAGGCCTTTCACCCACCCCCTTACCCCACCTAGGGAGCGCTTTGCGTGCTCTTTAAGTGATTCGCTTGCTCAATACGCAATAAAATATATAGCTATGACGAAAATAATTTGTATATTTATGTCGTCGACGAAAATGACCATTTGCGCATAACAATTTAGCCTTTGGCCTCGGGTTTATAGGGTTACATTTGTAGATATTGGGACATTTCATTTTGTCGGTAATTGGTGGCTTGTTTTTGTCGGTAATCGTTGGCCTCTATACCCCCCCCCCCCCCCCCCCCACACTGAAAAAAGGTCTAGCGACGCTCCTGACGACACATCAGGCCTATACTTGCGTTTTATGAGAGGCTCAAGTATCCGGGCCAGCTATTTATAGTTGAGTAATTTTTGAAGAAAAACAAAACGAGTACTCGCTCTCCAATCGTATTGGTTATTTGGGAATTTCGAATGACATCAAATATGTTTTTTTCCTTTTAACACAATGATTGTTTTGCGACTCAATTCAGGCCTGACTAAATATAATTTTTTTCGTAAGGCAACAGACAAGTAATTTAGTCATATATACCTGATTAACATTTAAAGATTTCCTACACTAATGCCTGGCCGTGCGTAACCCATATTTGAACACTAAGTTGCACCTGAAATTGCAACATGTGCATTATAAGCTCGAAATGCTTTCTTTCATACAAATACACCAACAAAAAATCCCAAAAGCTTGAATGCATACTATTTCACAAGATGTAATTAAACAATATGAATGATATTAATGATACACTTACATGTACATGCAAATGTATGATCATTTTTTGCGCTTCTTGCTCCCAGCATGTACGTTTATGCTCCCAGCAAGATAGTTTCCTTCTACATTTAATTTTGTTGCTGTTGTGAGTTTATATTCATATTTTTGTTATCAAACAGGAATAAATAAATGAATATATAAATACATTTGTACAATGATAGTTGTACAATGATGATAGAAGAACCAATGAAAATCGCAACTGATCTTCATTAATTCCTTTTCTTTTCTTCCTCTTTGTTTTCTGTCCCTTTCTCCTCTTTCCCTTTCACTTCCCTTCTCCTTCTCTCTCTCTCTCTCTCTCTTTCTCTCTCTCTCTCTCTCTCTCTCTCTCTCTCTCCCTCTCTCTTTGCTGAGGGGGGGGGGTAGGGGTACAAATCGGGACAAATTGCAACTGATCTCCTCTACCTTTCTTCTTCCTCTTTTTTCCCCCTTTCCCTTCCCTTACTTCGCTCTCTCTCTCTCTCATTTAAGTTTGCTAAGGGAGGCAGGGGCCTTTCGCCCCCTCCCCCCCGATCCACACGATGTTGGTGGGATTAATCGCAACACTTACTGATCTCTGCCTCTTTTCACCCTTTTCTTTTCTTCTTCCTCTTTTGTGTTCCATTTTGGCTCTCCTCTTTCCCTTTCCATTCTTTCTCTCTTTTTTTTGGCGGGGAGGGGATGGGGTGGTCGGGGAGGGGGGGGGGGGGGTGCAGAGGCATAGGCCTTTCTCCGCGATTCACATCTTGTTTGCAGGAAAATTGCAACTGATATTCCTTCTTTTCTTTTCTTCTTTTCTTTCTTTCTCTTTCCTTCCTTCTCTCTTGTTTTGCGGGGGGGGGGGAGGCAACAGCATGGGCGGCAACGCCCTGTCGGACCCCTTTTTCTTTTCTTCTTCCTTTCCTCTTCTCTCTTCTTTCCCTTTCCCTTCTTTTCCTTCCTTCTCTCTCTCTCTCTTTTTGTTTGCTGAGGGGCCAGGGGAGGGCAGGCGAAGGCCTTTCGCCCCCGATCCACACCGCGTTGGTGGGAAAAATCACAATTGATCTCCGTACCTTTATTTTCTTTCCCTTCCCCTTCTCTTCTTTTCTCTCTCTTTTAAGTTTGCTGTAGAAGGGGGGGGGGGGGAAGACAAGGGCCATTTGCCCCCCCCCCCGATCCCCCAACTTGTTGGCGGGAAAACTGCAACTGATATCCCCCTTCTTTTCTTTTCTTCCCTTTATCTCCTCTTTTCCCTTTTTTCTTTCCCTTCTCTTCCTTCTCTCTTTCTTTTTACTGGGGGGGGGGGGGGGGGCCGGGGGGGGGGGGGGGGGGGGGGGCAACAGCCTGGGAGGCAAAGCCCTTTCGCCCCCCCCCGATCTTCTTCTTTCCCCTTTTTCTTCTTCTTCTTCCTCCTCTCTCTCTCTCTCTCTCTCTTTTGCTGAGGGGGGGGGGGGGATGGCGAAGGCCTTTCGCCCCCGATCTCCTTTGTTCCCCCCCTTTTCTTTTCTTCTTCCTCTTCTTCCTTTCCCTTACTCTCCGCTTTACCTTCTCTCTCTCTCTCTCTCTCTTCATTTTTTGTTGGCGGTTGGGGGTCAAGGCCCTCCCCCCCCCCCTTGATCCGCGCCTGGAAGACCTGCAGTGTCATCCCTAGCTAGCTGGCAAAGATGAATATGGGTTATCCAGTCGTTTCATTCATTAAAGTATATTTATACTTGCATTGAATATGTATACGTGTGGACTAGAACACGGACATTCGGTGCGGCAGGCGGACTATTGGTGCGAGACCTCTTCCGCACAGATTGTCCGTCGGACATTTGAGGCGCGCACGGAATGTCCGACACGGACATTCTGCGCGGATAAAATCCGCACCGATCGTCCGCTCTCGATCGATCTCTAATAGGCGGACGATCGGTGCGAGTAACATTCTACGCGGTCACACCGGCCTTTTAAGCTATGGTCACAGCTCAGAGCGGCGACCGACCGATTTGTAGCCTGCTCGGTCGCCGCTGGAAGTTAGGCATCGCCCAACGATTTTTGGAGAAGTCAATTAGGTTGTAGAGCCCCAGCGATGCCTGGGCGGTGCCCTGTCGATATTTGGGTATGTGGTATTTCATTAGACAACTTCAACATAACTGAAAACAGAAAGAGCGTGTAATGATATTGATATTTCTGTATGATTTCTGTATAAAGAGTTTCAGGTTTTAATTGCCGACTAGTAAGCCAATTATATTTAATGTCGGTGTAAAATTCCATTTTATATCAAATATTTTCCTTTGTGTTCTTTAATACATAAGCGTTACAATATCTCATATAGTTTTTGCTTGTGATTTTATTACTTATAAATGTTATCGTGTAATTGCAATATGACTTTTAGTTTCGTCTGAGAACATTCATAATTGTTTCCCGAACCTAAATTTTAGTTTTAATTACAAATTAAGATTATGATAACCACAAATTGTTATGGAAAAAAGTATCTAACGCCTTTTCACAGCTCAAAATGAGGCTGACCGTCTGCAGCGAAGGTTAACAATTTGTTTATGCTTCCATGAGCTTGTGATAGCATATATGCAAGAGCGATATATTATCATCTGACGAAGGTGTACCTTTCCTTTTTCAGAGGTGATAATTGACGTCATGGCAAACGGCTCAATCTTGTACCCATTGCTCGTCGCTTGCTTCCTCGTGAGCTTGTCCTTTCAATCTTTACATCGACACGATAGAGATTCGGCGATGCCATCCTTAACACTGGACATAGACATATCTTTCCATGGATGTGATCAGAACCTTGAACTGAAAAAAGCCTATTGCAGCAATAAAGGCCTGGAGACAGTTCCCCGGAATCTTTCTGATGATACCGAGATGCTTGACTTGTCTCATAACAATATCACTAAACTCTTGAACTGCTCGTTTGAAGTATACCCTCTAATCAACTCCTTAAACATTTCTCACAACGATGTAAGAGCGATAGAATCCGCCGCTTTTTACTCCCTCATGGGCTTAATGTACCTGGATCTATCCTTTAACTCGCGTCTTGTGCTTCCAGCGACAGGCGTCTTTAGGATGTCTTTACAGCTTTCCATTCTCAATTTAACTTCATCAAACTTGAAGTCGCTCCCCAATGACACTTTAAAATGGAGTCCACATCTATGTACTGCACATCTGTCCCTCAACAAGCTTTCCTTCATTAATCTAAGTTCTTTTGGCATGGCCAACACTGTAGACATGACTGGTAATCGACTAAAACACCTTACGGCGAGAGATTTCACCTTTGTATGCCACACTAATATTCTAGATCTTAGAGAAAACCCTATCCAATGTGTAGACCCTCATGTGATCGCATCACTACATGTTCGTTCTTTGGTGCTAGGAGGCTACCCTTTGAGTGACGAGGTGTTGGCGAATATCATCCTCGGAATCTCAAAATCAGACATCGAACAGCTTTCGATCCTGAAAGGTTCTGTTGGTGCGTTTCCTAAAGGTTTCTTTGAACCACTGCGCGATTCTTCTCTCTCTGTTCTGGACTTACAATACAACGAGCTGAATAGCCTCCATCCTTTAGTCTTCTCAAATTTGACAAAACTCAGAGAATTCAGTTTCAGTGATAACAAACGCTCCATACATGAAATTCAACCAAACTTTTTCGAGGGCATGAATGCATTAAAGGTCCTGACAATCAACAACAACCGAGTCAGACGAATAAATCCTCACGATCAGATTTGGACAGTGGACTTAACGAAGTTTCACTTATCCGGTAATCTGTTTAGAAAAATATCTGCATCTGTATTTCGTGGTTTAAGAAATTTAACTTTCTTAGACATGAGCTGGAACGTTCACCTTTCTGTCTTTGAGCTGACGGCCTTTTCCGGACTTGAAAATATTCAAACCATTGATTTGGAAGAATGTCATTTACGTGTTCTGGAATTGAACACCCCAATATTAAGATCGCTTTCCTTAAACTCTCGTCATCAAAACTTGCACAAATGGCTTCATTTGCGACCAGGAAGATCGTTTCAATTTTTACAATCCCTTGTTAATTTAAGCATGGAATACTCTTTATTTCACCTGAGATACATATGGAATGCAAAGGCAAACGCGTCTCTTTTCGATGGATTATCGGATCTTAAGCATTTGGACATGGGTAATAACCCTTACCTGTGTGTAAGTTATATTGATTTACCGCCAGGGATATTCCAGCAACTCACTGTTTTACAAGAACTTAATCTAGACAACTGTGCTATTACAAATCTACATCCTCTTGTCTTCTCGGGGTTGGACTCACTTCAGAAGTTGAGTTTGAAAGGAAACAACATCCAGCATATTCATGAGAATGTATTTTCGGGGTTGAGTCAAATAAGAAGTATCAACTTTGAAGGAAACCGTATCGCGTACTTAGAGGAGTTAATGTTCTCAAATAACTGGAATCTCACTAATCTTTCCTTGGCCAAGAACAAATTAACGCGCCTTAATCAAAGCACTTTCAATCCAATCTTTACCTCTATTTCATCACTTGATCTATCAATGAACCCAATCAATTGTAACTGTGATCTAAAGTGGCTTATTGATTGGTTAAATGAACCTATACGCCTAAACAACAAGTACGAAACTATTTGTTCGTCAGCATCTCTGGAGCCACTTCGTGAGAAACCCCTGCTTGATTTTGATCCAAATGAACTCTGTATAGTAAATTATGGTCTATTCATTCTGATTCCCCTTGCCTCCATTGGCTTGGTTGTTATCAGTGTGCTGGTGTATCACTACCGATGGCAGTTGAGGAACAAACTCTTTCTCTTGAAACTGGCCGCACTGGGCTATAAAGAGATGCGAGACGCTCGCGACCCCAATGATTACGAGTTTGACGTAAACATCATTTTCTACGACGATGACGAGGAGTGGATTCGCGAACAGCTCCGACCGGCTCTCGAAGAACGGCTTCCACAGTTTCAGAGGAACGCCTTCGGTGACGAAGACCTTGTGTTAGGTATGCATTACTTAGATTCTGTCCATTACGTGGTGAGCCATAGTTACAAGACCATCATAGTGCTTAGCAGAGCTGCTGTGCACGACCACTGGTTCATACTCAAGTTCCGGACGGCCATGGACCACGTTAGTGACACTCTGACAGAATTCGTAGTCGTGGTCTTCCTCGAAGACATCCCAGATGATGAAATGCCAATCTTGGCGAGGTTGTATCTCAGTGATGGCAGACCCTATATCCACTGGACTGAGGACGTGAGAGGACAAGATTATTTCTGGGATGAATTGACCAAAAATCTGACCATTAATCTAAGGACGAATGTCTTGATCGCAAACGAGTAGCAGTCGTGTAGGAATATAGAGATAAGTGTGATGGTTATCAGTAACGAAAGTGGCAGTAGTATATTAGTAGTGGTATTATTATTATTATTATTATTAGTAGTAGTAGTAGTAGTAGTATCAGCAGCAGCAGTAGAAGCAGCAGTATTAGAAGTTGTAGTATTAGTAGCAGCCGCAACATAATTATTTGTATTATTAGTAGTAGTAGTAGCAGTAGTAGTTGTAGTAGTAGAATTAGTAGTTGTAGTATTATAGTGGTAGTAGTAGTAGTAGTAGTAGTAGTGGTAGTAGTAGTAGTAGTAGTACTAGTATTAGTAAATGTAGTAGTATCAGTAGTCGTATATAATCGCGCTACTTATATTGTTACTATTATAATCATAATTGTCTTCTTAATATTCTTATTCACTAACATCAGTATCATTATCATCGTTATCATAAATATTATAATTGTCATTAATATTAGTATTATTGTTATCATCATCATCATCATCATCATCATCATCACCATCACCACTAATATTTCTGCTGTTGATATCGTTGTACTTGATTCTGTAAAATGTATACATTGAAATTAAATTCTGTTAGAAATCTGTATAATTGGCAATCATAGACTTAACGTGTATCCTCGTGGTATGATGGCTTTCTGAAATGGTTGGATGCAAATCTACATAGTACTTGTATCGGCAATTTCTTTCTTCTTTCAATATTAGGATTACAATCACCATGACTGCAACTGTATTATTTCATATTTGCTGAATAAGTGAATTATCATTTAAAGGTTTCTACTTCCTGATTCCTATAACTCTAAGGCTAATCGCACACTACACGATCTGATTGCCATCCGATTTTGTAAGAATTAACAACAGCATTTTATATGAACATTCCAACATGTTTACTCATGTTATTAATAACATCTAACTTTTGACGGAGGAAAAGGTGAATCGGCTCAGAATCTTAGTGACGTCATACCACCAGTAATACGATTGTCTACGATTTGGAGCCGAATCGGAATTAATTTTGACTAGAGGGCTACATGGACTGTTGTTAGTAGTATTCATTCTAAATCAGCAAAACGTTCTTTGTTTACATCTCCATAACTAATATAATTGCCATTTCTTCAAGAATCAGATCGCAGTCGGATCGTGTAGTGTGCGCTGGTAAGCGTAAGTATAAATGTAAATACTTATGAAGGAAGTGAATCTTTTCAACGTAACCGAAAACCCATGCCCATGAAACCTCTTTAACGACGACCTTTTCTGTAGACTACGGTTTGAAACATAACACGAGGAGTTATACTTATAGTGATAATTCAAGTTAAAATTAAGGATTTTTCTCATCGTCTCATTTACTGTTTTATGAAATTATGTCTTAAATCTCTCGGTGTCAGTGGAATTTCCTCAAAAATACCGATCTCTGTAAATAGACATTTTCGCCATAGAACATGTCAAACATGACTGTGGAATAGCTTAATGCTTTATATATACAGTTAATATGTACATTTCTGTAAATTATGCCAGTCTCAACAAAATTTGCTTGTTTTCAAAAGCATTTCTAATACTTCACACAAACTTTCACATTGTTGTATGATAGTTCAGCTTTTCAGTGTAAAACGCTATGTCAAATGAATATAATATCGCATTACAGTGAATTTAATGTGTACCTATGTTTCTCAGCGTTGTATTGCACTTTCGAAGTAACTGATCTGGGCCCTGTTTCATACAACTTGTTATAAATAACAAATGCTTAATTTCTAAGACAAAGTTGCTCTCACTCAATCACTTGCCACGATTTTAGTAGCTCATAACAGTTATTCTAACTTGTTATTAATTGATGACAGGTTTTATGAAACTGGGCCCTGGTTCCCTTTCTGTGTCTATTAATGTGAGCACTTGAAGAAAACTTGAGAAGCTGAAGATATGAGATAGAAAGTGGTGAGAAATACGAGAACCTGAAAACTATGAATCTGTTTTCTTTTCGAAACGAATTTACAGAAGGTTGTTATAGAGTAAGAGGGATTTTCCTCTAACAGCCAGGAACATTTAGGACATTATTTTTCCCCGGAAATATGAACATAAAAACGAGTATAACTGTAAAGGGTGTCCGCCTGAAAGCCCGTGGAAATTTAGTCATACAATCAACAATGTTTCCCAAGCCATGGGGGGGGGGGGGGGGGGGTGACGACAATTTGTAGTTTGTTAATGGCATTTACATCACCCCCATTCTTAGCATAAGTTGGAAGAGATATAAACATGATATCAAGAGAAAGAGAAATGGATTGGGAAACCTGAAAGAGAATTATAATGAGATCGAATGAGAGAGAGAGAGAGAGAGAGAGAGTAAAAAAGAGATGATGAAGAGGGGGTGGGGGGAGAGGGGGCATATGGAAACGTTGTATCATCCGCTCAGTCTGACTTGCGTGCATAGAACAAATAAGCATTTTTCCATGAAAAAGTGAAGTTTTCTAAAATGTGCGTTTCTTTCCAGCATTGGGGCGCCCGGGAGTCACTCGGGTAACATTTCATAAAGTATAATATAAAAAGACCATATGCAAAATTTCAGTACATTTGTCGGAAAAAATACATTTACCCAGCACAATGTCGTCTCTTTTTGCGTTGGAGAAGAGCAAATAGCGAGTTTCAATCACACTTTGGCCGCTCTCGCAAGCTCTCACTCGTTTCATTGTGGTCAAGCGACTTTGGGGCAAGCGGTTTATGAAAATACTAATCGTTAGCTTTTTTCTGGTATTAAACTTGTTTTGATTGATTGTATAATTTTGTCGGAATAAAGGAAACAAAAAGGCTCGACCTATAACTTATCAGTGTCTGAATTGAACTTTTGACCTTGAATTCCCTGATGCAAGCGCACTAATGACGTCATCTTCGCTAAATCAGCGTCTTTTATCGTAAAATGTGACACTTTCACAATGTTTATACATCTTTTTTTTAAACTATTAGTAAGATTTAACATATTTTTTCTGATATCACTGAAGTTTTGGGTTTTATTTAATGAGTAATTTCAAAATAAGAGCCATTTTACTGTTTTAATTTACTGGATCGTACCATTAAAGTCGCAGGGTAGAAAGATGCATTTTCCAACCGCGCCAAATTTTATTTACGTTCCGACATTCTGTTAAATGGGTTCGTGTTGTTAAGAATCCACTGCTTTCTGCTCCAACAAACGTCCACATGCGGAGTCGTTTATCAACTAAATTATTCAAATGTATGGATGCTTCCTAGCTTCCCAGGTGTTTGTGTTGCTGTTGAAGCATTTCATTCACCTGCTATCATTCTTTGTACTCCAATCGCCAGAACACACATTTCATTTTGGTTTTATACTTTCATCGGAGTCGTTTATCAACTTTATGTATTCAAATTTATAAATGCTTCCTCCCCAGGTGTTTGTGGTGTTTATGCATTTCATTCACCTGTTATAATTCTTTGTACTTTGGTTTTATAGTTTCATGCAATAAGTAAGTCAATAAAAGAGTATGTTCTGCACAATAAAAACAATGTGTGTCCCTATTGTACAATGTAATGTGTCCCCTCATTTTGTAATAGTTAATTTACCCATTCACATAATGGAACTACCTGCCCGATGAAGCCAGTGGCCTGTGACCCCTGACACTAAACACCGTGTGGGAGTCAGTCGTGTGATCAACTTCTTTTATGAGACAAATAAAAGCAAACGTTTCCATATGCGGGGGGTAATAAAGATGGTGAAGAGGAAATCAGATATAGAGCGAATGAAGGTGAAATATAGAAAATGATATGATGAGAGGGAGAGATGTGGAGAGGGAGAGGGGAGAAAAGGGAGAGAGAGAGAGAGAGAGAGAGTAAGAGAGAGAAAAAGAGAGAGATGGTGGAGAGGGAGAGAAAAGAGAAAGAGAGACAGTGGAGAGGGAGAGAGAGAGAGAGAAAGAAAGAGAGAGAGATGGTGGAGAGGGGGAGAGAGAGAGAGAGAGAGAGAGATGATGGAGAGAGAGAGAGAGAGTGTGTGTGTGAGAGAGAGAGAGAGATGGTGGAGAGGGGGAGAAAGAGAGATGTAGAGAGGGAGATGGGGAAAGAAAGAGAGAGAGAGAGAGAGAGTAAGAGAGAGATGGTGGAGAGGGGGAGAGAAAGGGAGAGAGAGAGCGAGAGAGAGAGAGAGAGAGAGTAAGAGAGAGATGGTGGAGAGGGGGAGAGAAAGGGAGAGAGAGAGAGCGAGAGAGAGAGAGAGAGAGAGAGAGAGAGTAAGAGAGAGATGGTGGAGAGGGGTAGAAAGAGAGATGGTGGGGAGGGAGAGAGAGAGATGGTGGAGACGGGAGAAAGTGAATTGGTGGAGAGGGAGAGAGAGAGAGAGAGAAAGGGGGGGGGGGAGAGAGAGATGGTGAAGAGGGAGAGGGAGATATGGTGGAGAGGAAGAGAGAGAGAGAGGGCGAGATGGTGCAGAGGGAGAGAAAGAGAAAGAGAGAGGGGGGGGGGGAGTGGTCGAAAAAAGAGAGATATAGAAGAGGGAGAGAGAATGTCTGTCCCAACATACTGTACATTGAATGGTGTGTGCACTGTCTGACAATACTTAAACGTCTTTGTTCAGCGGACACTTTTAACAGTTGTTACAAGATTCAAGCACATTAATTTGTTTACTGGAGACCTTCTAGTCTCTATCAGGCCTTAAAAAAAGAAAGATGTTGTATTGCCCTTTAGGTGCCAAAACATTGGTCGGTCGGTCGGAAATCTCTTTTTTTTCCACCTTTTTTTCCCCTTTTTTTCTTTTCTCCCATTTTGGGCTGATATTTCTCAATTTTTAATGCACTAATTTGTTTTCCCCCTCCCTCAGTTTTGAATGCTTTAATACATATTTGTATATTCATTAAATTAATTTTTTTTAGCCGACCGTAGATTTAAAGATTTTTAGGCCGGTCGCAAAGGGCAATACAACATTTTTTTTTTCTTAGACCTTATGGTAAAATGTTCAAAATTCAACAAAAATTGAAAATAAATCAAACACACATTGAAACTTTTGCAAATTGCTGAGTTTGGTAATATGAAACAAGCTTAGGATGCCTTAATCTCATTGGTACTTTTTCATTACCAGAACTCACCTTTACCTTTAAAAGTATAGTTGAGTTTTGGTATAGAGGGCGCTACACAAAACATTTTTTTTTGGTGAGATAGCCCTAATGAAAAACTGACTGTAAAATTTGAAGGAGCATACAATTTAAATGACAAATCATCTTTGTTTGATCAGAAACAGTCCCCTTTACCTCTGATAATTTGCCCTATTTTAGATTTTAGAGGTGCCTCTTTTACTTTGACAAGTGCCCCTTTTCGTTTCTAATAAGTGCCCCTCTTCCTAAAGATAAGTACCCCTATTAAAATAGAGCTCTCTCTCCTTTTAATAAATGCCTATTTTCATCTCTGGTAAATGACCCTTTTCAGGTACGAGAAGTTACTCCCTTTCCCTTCAGATAAGTTTTGTTTGTTTTATTTCCTAAAATTACAATATAACACAATCAAAGAATTATGTAACTATAATAGAATGATAAAACGGTTAGATAGTCCATTAACCTAATCACTCTGTTCTTCAATGAAGCACTGATAAGTGCCCCCTTCACTTCCGATAAATGCCTCTATTAAAATCTGATCGGTACCTCTTTCTTTCAACTAATGCAAATTTTCTTGTATTGTAAGTGCCCCTTTTGATATCTGGTCATTGTCCCTTTTCAGGTGCGATACATGCCCTTTTCACCTCTGATAATTTCCCTTTTAACAATGATACGTGCCCCTTTTCCTTTCTAATAAGGGCCTTATCCCCTTTTCCCCTCTTCTAAATGCCCCTTCACAATCAGATCGGAGCCCTATTTTCATGAGTGCCTATTCTTCATCCCTGGTGAGTGCCTCTTTTTAAAGGTGTAAAACGTGTCCCATTTTCACCTCTGACAATTACTCTTTGTACTTTGACACGAGTCACTTTTCTTTTCTGATATATGTCCCTTTTTCCTCTCATCATTAAACGCGCCCCTAATTTCAAGCGACTAACAACACCTCCTCCTGAAGATCGCTCGCTTGCATTAATAGATGATATACTTATGTTACTTTATATCAAAAGTCTTTTCAGTCTTCCGTTATGAGAATTTGCATATAACCCCATCAGGATTGGGTTTTTTGCTCTTTAAGATCGTACTGCGACCTCACAAATCTTTTAAAAATGTCCTCGCTCCATTCGCTCGGTCGCAAATACATTTGAGGACCATCACACTCAACTGCAAAGTATGATGCTTAACCAATATCTTGTAGTGTGTACAAAGTGAAACAAATATTGAAATCATCCCTGGTAATGTAATCACAATTTAAGGGTATATACCAATGTCTAAAACATATTTTCGCTTTGAGATTTCTCTTGAAGGTGCCCTTTTTCTTGGTGCCCCCTCCCCCTCTAACTTTGGGAGTCGATTGGCCGCCCATGGTCAAAATTATGCATTGCCCGCCCCATGATCGCCTATGACTCATAGAAAACTCTTATCACTCGTTAGTAGTATAGATCCGTATGCAAGTCATCGCAACTCATGACCGAGCTCGCGTGACTCGTATTGCGCTAGGTTCACTCGTACATTCTTCGTAGGAAACTCGATAATGCGTCGTATGATAATTCATGCAAATATATACAAATGAGTAAATTTCAAGCAAATTCACAACTCGAGGCTCCAACTCGGCTAAGTGGAAGCCCTGCTTGATGCCTCAGGCACACCTTTGCGTATTGGGCTTGCGTATTGCTGCGTATTGCCCGAACACAGACATAGGCAGTCATACCCAATAAAGCGCAATGAAACGTGCTCACTGCGTACTCAATACGCAGACTATAGCGCAAAGGCCTGCGTTTGCCGCTCGCTTGTTTTAAAATTAACTATCGCAAGCAAACGCAAGGTCAAATCACCTACGAGCGGATACGAGTGGCAACCATGCAGTGAATGCGAGCAATAGCGAGTGGCTTAGCGCAAGTATACGCAACCATACGCACCTCTTTTTTTTGGAGCGCGTGTCACTGCCTATAGCTGCGTTCCCTGCACGATTTACCTCGCCAGAGCTCGTTGTCGTTCTCATGATTGCACGTATTTTTCGCTGTTGCAATTGCTGCTCGCTACGCTGTGAGTCTAGCTCGTACGCCGTTCGCTTTAGCTCTCTCTCACTGCGATTTTTTTTCTCATTAGATTGAGTTTTTCTTGTAGATGTAGACTCGTCAGAAGCCCGCAAAATGACTTTTATTTATACGCCGTCGCAGCCCAAGCGAGCTGATACGCTGTAGAGCAAACTGGCACGTAGCAGTACGAACAACAGACGAGCTATAGCGAGCGAACACGCAGTGAGACGCAACGAGACGTACTGGTGCGAGCGGCAAGCGAGCAGCAAACGAGCAAAGAACCAGTTACATACGCAACGTGGCGAGCAAATTGCGTATTGAATCGTACTGCTATGAGCAACAGCGAGCTATAGCGTGGTCATAGGCAATCGTAGGCAGTATTAGTACGAGCGGCATACGAGCTACCTACGAGCTAGATACGCAATAGTGTGACTGCTACCTTCAAATTTGCCGCGTATTGCTGGGAACGGCTGCGTATTGATATACCCCGTACAGCGCAGCAATACGCACCAATGGCAGAATCATACGCAGCGGTGTGACAGAGGCATTAGCCGAGTTCTATTGGCAAGTTATGGCGAGATGTGGCGAGTTGCATCAAAGAGGCACTCGCAATAACTCGCGCAAAGCTCTGCTTGTAACTCGGGATAACTCGCGACAACTCGGCATGGCGTGGCGTAACTCGTTACAACTCTCCATGACCCTCCTCGAAGTCGCGAGCATTTCACAATTTGTGAACATGTTCACAATTTTCAAAATTTGACTCGTTGTAACTCGAGGTGAACTCAATATACTCGTAATATCTTCGTATTACTCGTAACAAGCTCGCGCTGCACTCTTCATAACTCGTAGCAACTCGCCATCTTCAAACCTCCTTTGCATTACTCTCGCCCCCTTCTGAACATCTCTTTTTTCGGCGGCGCCTCCTTGACAACAAGGTCGCCAAAACTATACAGAAGATCAAGGCCTGTTCTTCCTCCAGCAGAGCAAATATGCTTTTGGCATCCATTTTTATTTTGGAGAGCGCCAAAATTATGCATTTACCGCCCTTGATCGCTTATGACTCGTAGAAACTCTTATCACTCATTAGAAGATCTTGATAACTCGTTGGTGGATCGGTACAAGTCGTACACAGGTCATCGCAACTCATAGCGAGATCGCGTGACTCGTTTCGCGCTCGGTTCACTTGTACATCCATCGGAGGAAATTCGATGTTGCGTCGTAGATCACTCATGCAAATATCTTTAAAAATTAGTAAATTTCAAGGTTGTTAACGCGAGTTTACATGAGTTCAAGCTCGCGCCAGCTCTCCACAACTCGAGGCTCCAACTCGGCTAAGTGGGAACCTCGCTACCAAGATGAGATAGAGGGCGCAAAACAGTGTTGCTACACATAACGCCAAGGATACGGCAAGATGAACGACCCTCTCTATCAGGTTTCCTTTCTTCCCTACAGAGTGAGGAAATTAATTGATGATGAATTAATGATTCACAGCAATAATATAACACCATATTTCTGTTTTTAAAAAACAATAAAAAAAACAAACAATCAAGGCACAGGTTCCTCCAATGAAGTCAATACTTTTACAAGATATTAAGTATAATACAAAATATAAAAAAACAATACCTCGGCAGATTTTCGGTGCCAAACAGTAGTTGGTAAGCAAGGCAGTAACTTTCTTCGTAAAATAGTAGCGGAATGTTTGACATATGAGGATTCTTCTTTATGGGGCCTTTATTGGGACCTCTGTGACGTATCTTGTGATCTCCCCTCCCATTGGCTATGTACTAACAAAATAACAGAGAGTTTTCAATCATACTTGCACCCTAAATATAATGATTGCAAATTATGTTTCTTGCATCCACTGTATGGAAAAATCTATTCTGTCATCAATAACAAAGAAAATGAAAGTCTATTTATCTATCTGTAGCTCGCAGGTGTTGATATTTTGTGTTTGATTGATCGCAACTTCAATAATTCAAAACTTTCTCATTTTAATCAGAATTTGCTCAAACTTTCACCGACCTGTTCCTCTCATTTTCCTGCTTCTATTAAAATCAGCGTAATATCAGACTGGACTTTCCCTTTAAGCTGTTGAATTGAATTTAGTATTACACATACATTTAATAGACATCTCCGATTACCCCGCATTTGTTTTTTACACTCGTCATAATACAATAACAGTTCCATGTGTGAACTGGACCCTGTAACACAGAGCTTAGCAATTGATCGTTCAATTAAGTTTGCGATTGACTGCAATATTGCTCAATGCAATCAATCACAAATATCAATTGTACGATCAATTGCTTAGCTTTGTGTTACTGGGCCCAGTAATTCATCTGTAAAGCGCGTAGGGACGGTAGTACGTATTAAGTGCTTTGTGAATCTATAGATTTATCATTATCATATACACACTAAGAAAAAATGGTGCAACTATGCACCTTTAGGGGTTCAAACCGATGCAACAATACCAGCACCTTTAGGGGTTAAATCCTGCACCCTTTTTAAAGGTGCAATCCTGCACCCTTCAAAAGGGTGCCAGATTGAACCTTTTGGGGGAAATGTTAGTACCCTTTATGGTTCAATCCTGCACCTTTAGGGGTGCAAACCGATGCAACAATAGCAGCACCTTTAGGGGTTAAATCCTGCACCCTTTAGGAGGGTGCCAGAATGCACCTTTTAGGAGACATGTTAGTACCCTTAATGGTTCAATCCTGCTCCTTTAGGGGTGCAAACCGATGCAATAGCAGCAGCTTAAGGGGTTCAATCCTGCACCCTTTAAAAGGTGCAATCCTGCACCCATCATCGAGGAATACTCGTGACATTTGCTCGTACACATATAGATATTAAACATGCATGATGTTTCTTGGTTAGTAAAAATATAATGAATATATATATTGCTAAAACGTGAATGTAATTGTAACATGATCAGACAAAATAATCTATTGGTTAATGATTGCCGAAGGAAAATAAAAATCACATAATTGATGTGCATTGTCATAATTTGCTTAACAAATCATATGATAAATGTATTTTTATGTGAACACGTGGAAAGTAATCATGAATATGCATGCGATATGCAAACATTAATTTTGCACCTTTTTGGGTTGTTAGGGTTCATTTTTGTGGGAAGGGTGCAAAATCTTATATTGCACCCTTTTTTGAACCGCTTTTCCTTCAATAGGGTTCATTTTTATGTAAAGGGTGCAAACTCTTATTTTGCACCCTTTTTTGCACCCTTTTTTCTTAGAGTGTACAATTCTTCCGTCTAAGATATCCTTATCAATTTGTTGTGCTAGAAAGAAAGAAAAGAATTCTCACCTACATTAAAATATATTTTTCTTTGACTATTGTTATGGATATGAAACAACAGGTTCCTTCAAGCGGCAGAAAGACTGGTATCCTTTCTTACCTAACAACAACCTGACATCTTAAATGGCAACTAACATGCAAATAAGGACTCATTCTCCAGCCAAATTTGTTGTGGGGTATGGTAGTACTAAACCTGAAAAAGAAAAAAATAATAATCAAACCAAAATAAAATCATTATAATTTTCTAGTATGAAATGAAATAAAATAATAGCAAAGTATTAAAAAAAAATCAGTCCATACATGTAGCAGTTAGCCAGAAACAAATGAACATTTAAACAAAAATTAGATTTTTCATGACATAATTTGTCATCGCATACACTGTGTATGGCTGTAATCATACCTTGTGGCATATTCTTTATGCATTATTATGTTATTTAATTTTATTTTAGATTCAGTGGCATACCCGTTAACAATGTATAAATTCATCCTGTGTGGATAACGAATGGAACTTAGAAGAGAGTTAGCTACTGCAGGATAAACAATCTAGAATAGATCTAAGCAATTGTATCTCAAAATACGATCCTATACCAGAGCTCAAGGATTAGCTTCAATATATAATATGTTATAACGTCTGTTCAGAGCCAGAAGGGCGTGAACTCATCTTCAACACAGAGTTAGCTCCCTCCTGACTCATCAGAAGATAAACAGGAGGCTAATTGGATATAGAACAATTTATGCCTAGTGGTATCGCCTTGTTATAAGTCCATAGACTACATGCCATTATTATTAAAAGTTGAATTATCATAAGATCATCTAGGCAATGCTGTATTTATATAGCTAACATTCTCCATTGAAAAAAAGACAAGTGAAGTCATCATACAGTCATCATTCTTTTTTGATAAGATAAGATGGAGAAATGTTTTGCCATTTTCAAAATTCTACTTTCCTTTTTTTTGTTTTTTGTATGTTACCCTTCTTGATATTCTTTGTACAAAAATTCAACAAGCCAAGAGTGGTATACCATTCAGGGTGTGTAATAAAGCACAACTGATGGTAAAAATAACTTGCAGAATCAAAGAAAGAGAGATATGCACATACACAAATTTAATTTTGATGACTTCTTTGTAATAATTTATTCAATTGTATACAAAAAATCACCACAGCACTTAGAATGTAAACAGCAAATAAGAACAAATACAGAAACTAGCTCTGTGGACAAAGATGGGTCTTCGTTCTTTTCATAGTGTGGCTTGATTTTCTATTTATTACCATTTATGCTGCAAACCCAGGCATTTATAGAAGGAGGATGGGATATTTCTTTCCCATAGGGGATATAAAAAAAGAAAAAAAAATTGCGTACATTTAAATGCTTACAAAACTAAACTAACTAAACAACTGAGAAAATATTAAACATAAGTAAGTACAACTAGACATATAATACTTGTTTGGAACAAGTATAGGTGGGCTGGTCAACTAAAATTTGAGACAAAATAGAGCAAAAATAAGCGACATACTGCTTACAAATTCTTAAAAAACAATATCATGTAGATTCATAACGTGAACTAAATTCACCTTCTATAGACAAAACACGCAAATTATGAAGCTTTTGACATGAGGCCTTTAATCAAAATTTTCACTATGATGACGTCATCAAAATGAAAAATAGTTATTACTGCGCTTGTAGAGAATTGTCTTAGCTACAACATATCGAAATTTTGAAGAAAATTGATCAATATTTACAGAGATACAATCAATTTTACATAAATATCTGACGTCATAATATGCAAATTCGTATTTTGAGTTCCAAGGCCATGAGACATGGAATCATATCTCCGACTCATACTCTATCTAAATATGAAAACAAATTGAGGATCCCGGTGCATTCCAAAGAGCTATAACGGATTTTGTATAGGCATTTTTTGGCCCATATATGCTATGTATTAAAAGAGCTCGCGCGCACTGACATTTATCTTGAATTGACGCTCATCTTGTTAATAATGGTCATAAAGAGATAAACATGGTATCAAATTCCTTGAAAAAATATGAGAAATATCATGAAAGAAAAAAAAATGGCGATTCTATGTTTTGTAATGGTGTTACGCGCGAAAACGCGCGCGCATGCTCGTACGCGCGATTTTTTATAAAATGCTTAGAATGGCCTCAAACGTATGCAAAATGATTTTGAGACGATTTTGAGCATTTTAAAATTTTGCGCGCGCATTGACGCGCGGACGTACGCGCACGCGCGCGTTTTTTGACCTGAAATTAACTGGACTGATATTGACCTTGATCATAATAAATATGAATGAGAAATACCTTTTGGTTATGAAGATATGATCATGAGTTTATTTTCAGAAAATTTCACAAAATGGCGCCTAGATGACGTCATCAGTCAAGGTCAAGGTTGAAAACGTTATTGTGAGTTCTCTATATGCTTATACATATGTGTGCCAAATTTCAAGTTATTTGATTGACCCATTTTCAAGTTATCTTGTGAACAAAAAAGTGGTAAGAATTAAGAAAAATAAATAAATAAATAATAAATAATAAAGGCAATTTTAACAAAAATATAAGGTGGTCTGTATGATATACAGCCCACCTGATAAAATCTACTGACTACTAAATAATGGCTATAAACAACAGGAACAGGAATATACTACGAGCAACAGGACTGAAACACAGACAAAAACTAAACATGACAGACAGATGAATAGATGTGAGAAACGGGAGTAGAATAATGCTGACCTATATAGCAAATAGTTTTCTTAAATATTGATCACAACTATAAATCTAGACGATATCGACTCAAATACAGTAACTTCAGTTTGCGCTTAAATACATAAATACTGACCGATTGCGCTATTCTTGGTTCAAGGGAATTCCAAAACCTAGGTCCAGTGGACCCCAAAGTAGTAAGGGCAAATTGCGTTCTAACAAGAGGTAAGTGATATGCTTGCGCCTGTCGTGTGGAATAACTATGAACTTGGTTATTTTTCTTAAATATTCCAGCCAAGGCTACTGGCAGTAGACCTGCATTCAATTCATACATTAGAGCTCCTAGTTGTACATGATAAATATCTTCAACTTTCAAAACACCGCTATTAAAAAAAAGAACATCTGTATGCGCAAGATAGTGAGTATTACAAACAATTCTTATTACTCTTTTCTGTACCAGTAGTAATTTATCCATTTGAGATTTGAATGAGTTGCCCCAAGTTAGCACACCATAGTGCAAATATGGCAAAATCAAAGTTGCGTACAACATATGTAAAATATTCTGTGGGAACACAGATTTCAATTTATAAATTACACCAGTATTTCTTGACAATAATTTACAAAGTTTACTAATATGGTACTTCCAATTTAAATGTTCATCAATATGCAAGCCAAGAAATTTAAATGTAGATACCCTTTCAATCTCAACACCATTAAACATTACATTGCCAGGCGATATACTCAGGGAATTACTAAAGAGCATATAATTAGTTTTTTTAAGATTTAAAGACAACTTGTTTGCTTGAATCCACAAAGTCGCATTAGTCAACTCGGAGTTTACAGTCTGCAAAAGAGTTATATTCTTTACATAAGATGTAAAGAATAATAAATACCAACTACCTCATTCTCTTTAAGCTTGTAGGGTGAAATGATATACACTTTATGAACATGGCTCATGATTGTTCAAAGATCTCTTTTTGTTCGGGAACCATGAACATATTCTAATTTCTTCAGATGTGTGAAGGTCAATGGAAATTGCTGTTCATTTCATATATCACATAGTTTTTAAACATAGCAGAAAAGAAACATATACTTCATGATGGTGCAGTTCTTACATGTAATTCATTCGAGGCAAGTACAAATTCGTTTCTAATAGGATAGATTAAGCCTCTACTCGAGAGAGAACAACTGAATATATGTGGATTACTTACGTTTTGGACAATACGATATCATCAGTCCTCTGTGAATTGAAATAACGACAGGGTAAATATCATATTCCTCGTACAGTTGAATTATAAATCAAATCCTTTTTACACGAAGAAATTAGAAGTAATTAGAAGTTTAAATCCTTGAGAAGCAACTTATGAAAGGAGATCTTTTTGTTTTTTTGAGGAAATTTAAGACAGGATGATGTCCTCTTCCTGTTGACCTACATGTATGAAACCATTTGTAGTCATTGATGAATATACAACTCTTCCATGTGTGAAAAGCAATATGCGAAGTTGACCTGGGAAAAAAGTCTTCCAACTAGTTCTTCAACTTTAAAGGTTAGATGCAAGGTTTCAAAGACTGTTCTAAAGAGCTGAATTGAAAGTGCATACCTTCAGTATGTGTTGATGAAGCCGGTTTTTTGATGACTTTTCCTTTTGACATGCGCTTTGTGAGACGAAGCTTTTACTGATTCCAGAGCAGGTTCGTTGATACATGATGCAGTAAAATGCTCTGGCAAAGTCAAAACCATTTTACGTGTTCATAGGTGGAAAGTTGGGATGGACAGGAAAATTGCAGCATGTAACGTTGCGAACTCACTTATCTCTGTGTGATAAATACAGAGGGAGGCACTACGCTTCCAGTATATGTCATTGTACTTTGCCACAAGTTTGCCAACACAGGTGCAGCCTATTTATATAATGCATCCCACGAAAACTCAAGAACGCCTATGAAGCACACGTACTACTATAATTGTATTATATTAAATTGAATTGTATTGTATTGTAATGATGATGATAATAATAACAATAATAACAATGATAATAATAACAACAATAATAATAACGATATTCATAATAATAATAGAAATAGGCTGCACCTATTAATATCCTTCGTCGTTATTCCGCTCTCACATCGAATCTTATTCGGTGAATGACTTACACCTAACATTGTAAACCACGGCGTATCATAGCTCGCCTATCATTGGTGCCATCTAAACCACGTGATCATTAAGACGGTAGCCAATCAGAGCACACCTCTCGTCGTCTGTAGCTTTATACAAGATGCTTGAACCACGATCACACGATCAATACAAATGTAAATAATGTTTTTAAAATCAAAGGTTTGAACCGAAAGGACGAAAGATTAATCCACCAATTCAGACTTGGTAAATGTAACCTGAATTACTATAAATATTTAATTAGAAAACACGATACTGGATTATGTGTAGAATGCCAAACGATAGAAACAATTGAGCACTTTTTATTATCATGTCCAAAATATGCAAGACAACGAAGGAGAATGTATAGAGCACTAAAAACCCAAAATCCAAATCTAGGTCACTTACTAGGAAATGAGGAATATATAGGAAAGGTGGTAGCTTTTTTAAAAGGCAGTGGAAGGTACAATGAACTGTGATGCTCAGCTATAAACATTCATTACGTATTAATTAAGTATTAATCGAGTATTAGTTACGTTTTGCTATATTATCTATTAGAGACAGTGGTACTATCCTCGGTATAAATTGCTTCATTGTATAAATTGTACAAATTGCTTCATTTTTACGGAGAGAGGTTTTAAACTAACGTCCTAATGTAATGAACTGATCGCAACTAATATTCAACCACTTCATCCTTTCTTTCCTAATGAATTCTTTAAAATAACAAGCCGAATAACAATACAGAAAATAACTACTAACAATTTTACTGACATTGTTAATTGCACAACACAACGCCACTAGGCTATCGTCGATCCAACAGTAAAAGTATTAAGAGAGGACCAGTAACTACGCCCTCTCACATTGCCTGGCGGAAATCATCGAATGACGATGGAAACGCCATTAATCGCAACAACAACAACAACAACACACGGAGCACTAGACACTACGACAAGCTGGGAGCGCAGGTGTTAGCTACCAAGCACGCACTTGTTGGGCAAAGTAATCATTTTAAAATTATAATTTTGAAGATGACGTAATTTCGGCCTCGGCCATCAGAAACCTTCTGATAACGTCTCAGCTCTGTCCTAATGATGCCTTACATCAATTGTTTATATGGTTAATATCTGTGATAAATATAACTCAATAAAACTTCACTTTTGACAGATCGATAAATTGCATTAGCAGTAAAACTTGTGTAACAGTTTTTAGAGTTGTATCGTTACAGTATCGTAGCAGCTTCTCAATATGTGGGTAATACTAGTCTACGATATCTATACTTATCGTGAACAAAATGGACTATATTTTTAAAGTAATATGAAAGAAATTCTTGCGTTATGATTACCTGATAATTATAATTGGGGGGGGGGCTGATGGATAGAGATAGTTATCCGATAATATTTATGGATAATTCCACCACTGTATCACAACTTTCTCACAACTATATTCTTTCTTTACCTTCATCAGCATGATCAGGTAGGTCATACGAGCATAAGACGGGAACGCCTACTTCAGACTTCGCGACTTTTTAACTTGCGGTATTCCAATATTCCACTTCAACATAACTGGAAACAGAAAGAGCGTGTAATAATATTGATATTTCTGTACGATTTCTGTATAAAGTGTTTTAGGTTTTAATTGTTAAAATTGCAAAGGAATGAGCGACTTGTGAGCAGAATAAAAGTGATATTGTATGGAAGTTTAATGACGGTGTTAACTTCCAATTGATATCAAATATGTTCCCTTGTGTTCTCTAATTAATAACCGTTATAATAACTCATATGGTTTCGCGTGTGATTTTATTACTGGTTATATGTTTTTCCAAAAATGAAATAGGACTTTCGGTTTCATCTGAAAACATTCATTATTGTTCCCATGGGCATAGATCTAGCTGAATTCGACCTGAGAGGGGATAATCCGAGATATTCTCCATCATAATTTTATTGTTAACAGGCGAGTTTCCAGATCCATTCCATCCCCGGGGTCTTCCATGTCCTTTCACTTTACCGTCCGCCATATCAAAATGTGAAATTTGCGCTTAGGTTAAGACTAGTAAACTGTTATGTATGGTCTGTCTTATTGTATGGAGCAGAAACATGGACAATAAGCAAGGCTATGGCAAATAGAATAACATATTTTGAAATGTGGATTTACAGAAGAATTATGAAAATTTCCTGGAAACGAATGGAAACCAACAAAGAGGTATTGCACATGGCAGGGCGTAAATAAATTGCACTGGTAGGATTAGTTAAGGAGAGGAAAGTCAAATACTTCGGTCATGTTAAAACGCACCAAAACCTCTTAAAGGATATGTTGGAGGGAAGAGTGGAAGGAACTAGACCGAGAGGGAGACCCAGAATCAACTAGGAAGAGAATGTCAAGAACTGGAGTGGACTAAAACTGCGATAGTGCACCAGAATGGCAGAAGATTGATCCAGAGTGAAATGGAGAGATGTTGCCGTCAACCTCCGAACCGGGAGAAGATACTTAGATAGATAGATATCATAATAAGCAAATAACTACCATTGGTGAAGGTGATGGGACAAACTATCACTTCCGAAGCGATCTGGATGTAGCTATCTTTCCGAAGCGAAGCTGAGGAAAGATAGTGTATACACTCCGATCGACGAGGAAGTGATAGTTTGCCATCGCCTGAAACCAAAAAGTGATTATTTGCTTTATATTCCACATCTAAAACAATTTAACAACAAAAAGAAAAGGACGTGTATGCATGTACATGAAAGACACCAACACCAGGCCCAAATTCGCACCAAAAAAGTTAAAAGTTTAACCCAACCCCTTGAGGGTACGGTACGCGCATGTGTTTGCTTTGATTGCGCTCATTGGTAATGCGCGCTTAATTACGCCTGTTTTAGTGCGCTTTTGGAAAATCTTCAGTGAAAGTGCGTTGCCCTGTGTAGATAGTACCTCTATCTTCAGTGAAAGTACGTTGCACTGTGTAGATAGTAGTACTATCTACACAGTGTAACGAACTTTTCGCTTCTCCCATCAATAATGGGCGAACTATCTTTCATCACGTGATTTACTTTTGACCAATCGTAGAGCAAGATTCTTAGTATGTGGAATATAATGTTTTATATTGGCTGCTGACTCTAAATTGCGTGGTTACGTGCACGCCACCACGTTGATCCTCTCGCGTGTGATTTTATTACTGGTTATATGTTTACCCAAAAATTAAATATGACTTTCGGTTTCATCTGAAAACATTCATTATTGTTTTCTGAACCTTTATTTTAGTTTTGATTACTAGTTAAAAATATGATAACCACAATATTTTAAGTAAAAGAAATCCGAGCGCCTTTTCACAGCTCAAAACGAGGCTGACCGTCTGCAGCAAAGGATAACAATTTGTGCTTCTATGATCTTGTGTTAGCATATAATCAAGAGTGATATATTATCATCTGACGGATGTGTACCTTTCCTTTTTCTGAGGTGATATATTGAAGTCATGACAAACGGCTCAATTTTGTACCCATTGCTCGTCGCTTGTCTCCTCGTCAGCTCGTCCTTTCAATCTTTACATCGACACGATGAAGATTCGGCGATGAAATCCTTAACACTGGACATGGACAAATCTTTCCACGGATGCGATCAGAACATTGAACTAAAAAATGCTTCTTGCCGCAATAAAGGCCTGGATACGGTTCCCCAGAATCTTTCTGAGGATACCGAGGTGCTTGTCTTGTCTGACAACAATATCACCAAACTCTTGAACTCCTCGTTTGAAGTGTATCCTTTAATTAAATCCTTGGACATTTCTTTTAACGATGTAAGAGCGATAGAATCCGCCGCTTTTTACCCCCTCAAGGGCTTAATGTACCTGTCTCTATCATTTAACCCGCGTCTTGTGCTTCCAGCGACAGGAGTCTTCATGATGTCTTCACAGCTTTCCATTCTCGATTTAGCGGCATCATACACGACATCGCTCCCCAATGACATTCTAAAGTGGATTCCACATCTATATTATGCAGATCTTTCCTTCAACCAGCTGTCCTTCATTAATCTAAGTTCTTGTGGCATGGCCGACACTGTAGATATGAATGAAAATCTACTACACAACCTTACGGCAAAAGATTTCACATTTTTGTGCCACACTGATACTCTAGATCTTAGATTTAACCCTATCCAATCAGTAGACCCTGATGTGATCGCATCACTACATGTTCGATCTTTAGTGCTAGGTGGCTACCGTTTGAGTGACGAGGTGTTGGCGAACATCATCCTCGGAATCTCAAAATCAGACATCAAACTGCTTAAAATCGAGTATGGTTCTGTTGGTGCGTTTCCCAAAGGTTTCTTTGATCCTCTGCGCGATTCTTCTCTCTCTGTTCTGGACTTCAACGGCAACAAACTGAAGAGCCTCCATCCTTTAGTATTCTCAAATTTGACAAAAGTCAGAAACTTCAGGCTCAGTAATAACAAACTCCCCATAGACGAAGTTCAACCAGATGTTTTCGACGGCATGAATGCATTAAAAGTACTGGCAATCAACGAAAACAAAGTAAGACAAATAAATCCTCACAATCAGACTTGGACAGTGGACTTATCGGAGTTCGACTTATCCGGTAATCTGTTTACAGAAATATCTGCATCTGTATTTCGCGGTTTAGGAAGTTTAACTTTCTTAGACATGAGCCGGAACGAACTCCTTTCTGTCTTTGAGCTGACGGCCTTTTCGGGACTTGACAATATTCGAAGCATTAATTTGACCGGAAGTCGTTTAACTGTTCTGGAATTGTACACCCCAATATTAACATCACTTTCCCTAAACTCTCTCCGTTCAGACCCTCTTCCTTTGCGACCAGGAAAATCGTTTCAACATTTACAATCCCTAGTTAAATTAGACATGAAAGACTCTCGGCTTGACATATGGAACATATGGACTGCATATAGAAACGAGTCTCTTTTCGATGGATTATTGCATCTTAATCATTTGGATTTGAGTAGTAACGACTTCCTGCATTTTGTATTTTCAGGTTTATTCCGGAAACTCTCTGTTTTACAAGAGCTAAATTTAGACTACTGCGATATTACAAATCTATATCCTCTGGTCTTCTCGGGGTTGGAATCGCTTGAGATGTTGAGTTTGAAAGGAAACAACATCCAGCATATTCATGATGGTGTATTGTCGGGGTTGGGTCAAATAAAAAGTATCAACTTGGAAGGAAACCGTATCGAGTACTTGGAGGAGCTAATGTTCTCAAACAACTGGAAACTCACAAATCTTTCATTGGCCAACAATAGATTAACACGCCTTAATAAAAGCACTTTCAAGCCGATCTTTTCCTCTATTTCTTCACTTGATCTATCAATGAACCTAATTGATTGTAACTGTGACCTAAAGTGGCTTATTGATTGGTTAAATGAACCTAATATACGCCTGAAAAACAAAGACAAAACTATCTGTTCGTCAGCATCTCTGGAGCCTCTTCGTAAGAAACCCCTGCTTGACTTTGATCCAAATGAACTCTGTATAATAAACAATGGTCTATTCTCTCTGATTCCCCTCGTATCCATTAGCTTGGTTGTAATCAGAGTGCTGTTGTATCACTACCGATGGCAGTTGAGGTACAAACTCTTTCTCTTGAAACTGGCCGCACTGGGCTATAAAGAGATGCGAGACGCTCGAGACCACAATGACTACGAGTTTGACGTTAACATCATTTTCTATGACGATGACGAAAAATGGATTCGCGAACAGCTCCGACCGGCTCTCGAAGAACGGCTTCCACAGTTTCAGAGGAACGCCTTTGGTGACGAAGACCTTGTGTTGGGTATGCATTACTTAGATTCCGTCGATTACGTGGTGAGCCATAGTTACAAGACCATCGTAGTGCTTAGCAGAGCTGCTGTGCACGACCACTGGTTCATACTCAAGTTCCGTACGGCCATGGACCATGTGAGTGACACTCTGACGGAGTTCGTAGTCGTGGTTTTCCTCGAAGACATCCCAGGTGATGAAATGCCATTCTTGGCGCGGTTGTATCTCAGTGATGGCAGACCCTATATTCACTGGACTGAGAACGTGAGAGGACAAGAATATTTCTGGGATGAATTGACCAAAAGTCTGACCATTAATCTAAGGACGAATGACTTAATCCCAAACGAGTAGTGCAGGAATCTCGAAATACGTGTGCTGTTCTCGGTAATGAAAGTGGTAGTAGTAGTTGTAGTAGTAGTAGTAGTAGTAGTAGTAGTAGTAGTAGCAGCAGCATTTAGTAGTACAGTATATATGTAAAGTTGTAGTAGTAGTAGCAGCAACCAAGCGCGGATCCAGGATTTCTTAGGGGGGCCCAAATTTGAAATTGTTCGTGCCAAATGTTAATACGTAATGGTGACCACTAAAGCATTGGCGTAATGAGCAAAATCGTTTTTTTTTTTTTTTTTTTTTTGGGGGGGGGGGGCAGAAAAAAAATCCGCACCACCACTTCTCTTACATGCAGGCCCTGCTGAACGTTTCTCAAAGTGGGTGGGGGGAGGCTAAAGTATTAACGATCAAGAAGGGCGTAGCTTGGGTTCTAAGTGCAATACCCGGCTGGGGTCAAGGGGCGGAGCACCCGGAAGCTCAAGGGTTTTAAGCATGAAGTTACGGTCAGATGAGCATCCAGGGCCCCGCCTTAGGGTCCTAGGTGGGGTGCAGGGGGTAGAGCCCCCGGAAGCTCAGGGGTTATAGGCATTTAACTACGGTCAGATCCCCCCCCCCCCGCCCCCTCCACTCCGGGGTCGGAATGACCGCATGCGTGTTACCAAAATGTCCGGTAAAGGGGTACTTTCCACGCACCAAAGTCCGGCTCGTAAATACACAAAATTGACTTTACACACCGGACTTAGGGGGTGTTTTCAAAAGGAGGGAACACGCATATGCGTACCCTAAATAATACTGAGTGGGGGGGGGGGGCGGGGTCAGATGAGCATACTTTGATACCTTATTTGTGAAACTGGTAGGTCATTAATTGGCGTGGGGTCCAGGGGGCAGAGCCCCCGTAAGCTTAGGGGTTTCAGGCATTTAATTACGGTCAGATGAGCTTATTTTGATACGTCATTATTTTGTGACACTGGCAGGTAACTATTTTTTCTTTTGTTCTCTCTTTCTTTCTATTTCTCTTTAATTTACTTTTTCAAAGTGGGGGGGGGGGGAATATAATGTTTTATATTGGCTGCTGACTCTAAATTGCGTGGTTACGTGCACGCCACCACGTTGATCCTCTCGCGTGTGATTTTATTACTGGTTATATGTTTACCCAAAAATTAAATATGACTTTCGGTTTCATCTGAAAACATTCATTATTGTTTTCTGAACCTTTATTTTAGTTTTGATTACTAGTTAAAAATATGATAACCACAATATTTTAAGTAAAAGAAATCCGAGCGCCTTTTCACAGCTCAAAACGAGGCTGACCGTCTGCAGCAAAGGATAACAATTTGTGCTTCTATGATCTTGTGTTAGCATATAATCAAGAGTGATATATTATCATCTGACGGATGTGTACCTTTCCTTTTTCTGAGGTGATATATTGAAGTCATGACAAACGGCTCAATTTTGTACCCATTGCTCGTCGCTTGTCTCCTCGTCAGCTCGTCCTTTCAATCTTTACATCGACACGATGAAGATTCGGCGATGAAATCCTTAACACTGGACATGGACAAATCTTTCCACGGATGCGATCAGAACATTGAACTAAAAAATGCTTCTTGCCGCAATAAAGGCCTGGATACGGTTCCCCAGAATCTTTCTGAGGATACCGAGGTGCTTGTCTTGTCTGACAACAATATCACCAAACTCTTGAACTCCTCGTTTGAAGTATATCCTTTAATTAAATCCTTGGACATTTCTTTTAACGATGTAAGAGCGATAGAATCCGCCGCTTTTTACCCCCTCAAGGGCTTAATGTACCTGTCTCTATCATTTAACCCGCGTCTTGTGCTTCCAGCGACAGGAGTCTTCATGATGTCTTCACAGCTTTCCATTCTCGATTTAGCGGCATCATACACGACATCGCTCCCCAATGACATTCTAAAGTGGATTCCACATCTATATTATGCAGATCTTTCCTTCAACCAGCTGTCCTTCATTAATCTAAGTTCTTGTGGCATGGCCGACACTGTAGATATGAATGAAAATCTACTACACAACCTTACGGCAAAAGATTTCACATTTTTGTGCCACACTGATACTCTAGATCTTAGATTTAACCCTATAAAATCAGTAGACCCTGATGTGATCGCATCACTACATGTTCGATATTTGATGCTAGGTGGCTACCGTTTGAGTGACGAGGTGTTGGCGAACATCATCCTCGGAATCTCAAAATCAGACATCAAACTGCTTAAAATCGAGTATGGTTCTGTTGGTGCGTTTCCCAAAGGTTTCTTTGATCCTCTGCGCGATTCTTCTCTCTCTGTTCTGGACTTCAACGGCAACAAACTGAAGAGCCTCCATCCTTTAGTATTCTCAAATTTGACAAAAGTCAGAAACTTCAGGCTCAGTAATAACAAACTCCCCATAGACGAAGTTCAACCAGATGTTTTCGACGGCATGAATGCATTAAAAGTACTGGCAATCAACGACAACAAAGTAAGACAAATAAATCCTCACAATCAGACTTGGACAGTGGACTTATCGGAGTTCGACTTATCCGGTAATCTGTTTACAGAAATATCTGCATCTGTATTTCGCGGTTTAGGAAGTTTAACTTTCTTAGACATGAGCCGGAACGAACTCCTTTCTGTCTTTGAGCTGACGGCCTTTTCGGGACTTGACAATATTCGAAGCATTAATTTGACCGGAAGTCGTTTAACTGTTCTGGAATTGTACACCCCAATATTAACATCACTTTCCCTAAACTCTCTCCGTTCAGACCCTCTTCCTTTGCGACCAGGAAAATCGTTTCAACATTACAATCCCTAGTTAAATTAGACATGAAAGACTCTCGGCTTGACATATGGAACATATGGACTGCATATAGAAACGAGTCTCTTTTCGATGGATTATTGCATCTTAATCATTTGGATTTGAGTAGTAACGACTTCCTGCATTTTGTATTTTCAGGTTTATTCCGGAAACTCTCTGTTTTACAAGAGCTAAATTTAGACTACTGCGATATTACAAATCTATATCCTCTGGTCTTCTCGGGGTTGGAATCGCTTGAGATGTTGAGTTTGAAAGGAAACAACATCCAGCATATTCATGATGGTGTATTGTCGGGGTTGGGTCAAATAAAAAGTATCAACTTGGAAGGAAACCGTATCGAGTACTTGGAGGAGCTAATGTTCTCAAACAACTGGAAACTCACAAATCTTTCATTGGCCAACAATAGATTAACACGCCTTAATAAAAGCACTTTCAAGCCGATCTTTTCCTCTATTTCTTCACTTGATCTATCAATGAACCTAATTGATTGTAACTGTGACCTAAAGTGGCTTATTGATTGGTTAAATGAACCTAATATACGCCTGAAAAACAAAGACAAAACTATCTGTTCGTCAGCATCTCTGGAGCCTCTTCGTAAGAAACCCCTGCTTGACTTTGATCCAAATGAACTCTGTATAATAAACAATGGTCTATTCTCTCTGATTCCCCTCGTATCCATTAGCTTGGTTGTAATCAGAGTGCTGTTGTATCACTACCGATGGCAGTTGAGGTACAAACTCTTTCTCTTGAAACTGGCCGCACTGGGCTATAAAGAGATGCGAGACGCTCGAGACCACAATGACTACGAGTTTGACGTTAACATCATTTTCTATGACGATGACGAAAAATGGATTCGCGAACAGCTCCGACCGGCTCTCGAAGAACGGCTTCCACAGTTTCAGAGGAACGCCTTTGGTGACGAAGACCTTGTGTTGGGTATGCATTACTTAGATTCCGTCGATTACGTGGTGAGCCATAGTTACAAGACCATCGTAGTGCTTAGCAGAGCTGCTGTGCACGACCACTGGTTCATACTCAAGTTCCGTACGGCCATGGACCATGTGAGTGACACTCTGACGGAGTTCGTAGTCGTGGTTTTCCTCGAAGACATCCCAGGTGATGAAATGCCATTCTTGGCGCGGTTGTATCTCAGTGATGGCAGACCCTATATTCACTGGACTGAGAACGTGAGAGGACAAGAATATTTCTGGGATGAATTGACCAAAAGTCTGACCATTAATCTAAGGACGAATGACTTAATCCCAAACGAGTAGTGCAGGAATCTCGAAATACGTGTGCTGTTCTCGGTAATGAAAGTGGTAGTAGTAGTTGTAGTAGTAGTAGTAGTAGTAGTAGTAGTAGTAGCAGCAGCATTTAGTAGTACAGTATATATGTAAAGTTGTAGTAGTAGTAGCAGCAACCAAGCGCGGATCCAGGATTTCTTAGGGGGCCCCAAATTTGAAATTGTTCGTGCCAAATGTTAATACGTAATGGTGACCACTAAAGCATTGGCGTAATGAGCAAAATCGTTTTTTTTTTTTTTGGGGGGGGGGGGGGGGGCAGAAAAAAAATCCGCACCACCACTTCTCTTACATGCAGGCCCTGCTGAACGTTTCTCAAAGTGGGTGGGGGGAGGCTAAAGTATTAACGATCAAGAAGGGCGTAGCTTGGGTTCTAAGTGCAATACCCGGCTGGGGTCAAGGGGCGGAGCACCCGGAAGCTCAAGGGTTTTAAGCATGAAGTTACGGTCAGATGAGCATCCAGGGCCCCGCCTTAGGGTCCTAGGTGGGGTGCAGGGGGTAGAGCCCCCGGAAGCTCAGGGGTTATAGGCATTTAACTACGGTCAGATCCCGCCCCCCCCCCCCGCCCCCTCCACTCCGGGGTCGGAATGACCGCATGCGTGTTACCAAAATGTCCGGTAAAGGGGTACTTTCCACGCACCAAAGTCCGGCTCGTAAATACACAAAATTGACTTTACACACTGGACTTAGGGGGTGTTTTCAAAAGGAGGGAACACGCATATGCGTACCCTAAATAATACTGAGTGGGGGGGGGGGGCGGGGTCAGATGAGCATACTTTGATACCTTATTTGTGAAACTGGTAGGTCATTAATTGGCGTGGGGTCCAGGGGGCAGAGCCCCCGTAAGCTTAGGGGTTTCAGGCATTTAATTACGGTCAGATGAGCTTATTTTGATACGTCATTATTTTGTGACACTGGCAGGTAACTATTTTTTCTTTTGTTCTCTCTTTCTTTCTATTTCTCTTTAATTTACTTTTTCAAAGTGGGGGGGGGGGGGGGGGTAAACTTGAGCCTCCCGAGCCCCGCCGTTCCGCGGGCCGTGACATGTAGGCCCCTAAATAAGCATATTTTTTGAATGACTGCAAATTTGGGAATTTGTCATTTTCCAACAAACGCATAACAAAGTATAATTTACTAAAAAGGGATGAAAAATCCCGGAAAATTATGTAATTTTCAGCAAAATGTGTAAATCACTAGTATCCAATTAGAAAAACACCATGCCTACATTTTTTTTTTGGGGGGGGGGGGGGGAGGGGGGAGGGGGGCAACTGCAGTAATTTGCACCTGAAATTGCATCATGCGCATTATAAGTTCCAAACGCTTTCTTTCATACAAATACACACAAAACTTCCGAAAGCTTAAATGCATACTATTTTACAAGATGTGATAAAACAATATGAATAATTCTAATGATACACTTACATGCAAATGCATGATCATTTTCGCGTTTCTTTCTGCCTGCAAAATAGTTTTCTTCTGCATTTGAATTTGTTGCTGTTACGAGTTTATATTCATATTATTGTTATCAAGCAGGAATAAACAAATAAATAAATAAATACATTTGTATAATTATAGTACAATGATGATATTAGAAGCGATAAAAATCGCAAATAATCTGTCCTTATTGTCCCCCTTTTCTTTTCTTCTTCCTCTATATTTTCTTTCCCTTTCTCTTCCCTTCCCCTCTCTCTTTTTCCAGAGGGGGGGGGGGGGGGGGGGGGAGAGAAAGGGCCTCTGATCTCCCCCACCTTTCTTCTTCCTCTTTTTTCCCTTTCCCTTTCTCTCCTCTTCCCTTTCCCTTCCCTTCCTTCCTTCTCTCTTTTTTTTTGCTGGGGGGGGGGGGAAGACCCTTTCGGCCTCCGATTCTCCTTCTTTTACCCTTTTCTTTTCTGCTTCCTCTTTTTTCTTCCCCTTCTCTCCTCTTTCCCTTTCCCTTTTTTATTCTCTCTCTCTCTCTCTTTTTGGCGCATGGCAGCAACAACATCAGTACTAGTAGTATTAGTAGTAGTAGAATTGTAGTAGTAGTAGTAGTAGTAGTAGTAGCAGTAGTAGCAGTATTGGTAGTAGTAGTAGAAGTAGTAGTAGTAATAGTAGTAGTAGTTGTATTATTATTATTATTATCATTATTATTATTATTATTATTATTGTTATTACCATCACCATCGTCATTACCTTTATTATTGTTGGTGTTGATGTTGTTGTTGTTTTTTCCGTTAACGCTATACATTGAAATTAAAATCTGTTAGAAAATCGGTTAGATAATTGGCAATCATAGACCTAAAGCGCCTCTAAAGTGTTGGGATCCCAATTTCGTCAAAGATTTTGATGGCTAAATTTCACTTAATGTATCATAATGTGGAGGAGTAGGGTAGGTACAGGGAATTGGAGACCCTTACATTTACATAAACATGAAAAATGTTACACATACAGAAAGTTTTGTATTCTCTTCAGTAACTTCTTCTCTTTATTTGGTAACAAAATTGTGGGCATGATGTAACTGAATAATAAGATAACAATGATTTATTACGTCAGCATCAAAGGTCTCTCATTACCTACATGTGCAGGTGATAAGGGACAGTTACAAATCAAGACATTTTAAATACAATTTGAATGAAAATGGGATTGTTATGGTTAGTTCAAACACTTTTTGAAAGAGATATATGCAGCCAATGAACTTACTGTAATTTTGAAACGACTTTAAAACAATGTGACCCAAATTATTTCTGTACATGGACAATTAACCAACCAGCATCGGGTCATTGACTGTCCTCGGCATACTCGACATTCACAAGAAACGACCCCATCTCTCTCTCCCTCTTTCTCTCTCTTCAAACTTCTATCCCTTTTTTCTTTTAATCTTCCCTTTTCTCTCCTGTAGCGTGTACTGGTATGATGATTATTGTTGTCTCGCCGAAATCTGACTCTCTTAATTGTCATTCATGTATTACATGTAATAAGGAATAATATGTTTATTTAATTATGATCATTCCATTCCCTGCTCTCTCTCTCTCTCTCTCCATATCTCTCTTCCTTTCTCTCTTTGTACCTCCCCTTTTCTCCCATCCTCTCTCTCTCTCTCTACTCCATTCGCTTTATCACTCTCACTTTCATGAGCCATATACCTTCCCCTGCTCTTGTATGTCTTCTGCTAGTACATCCTTTCACGTAAACGAACGCAATATAATGTATTACCATTATGTTACAGATCTTACAACATCGTTTACATGTAAAATCTTAAGATTGAGGATCTGTTTATTCATGTAATTAACATTCTTATCATTATTTACAATCTAAATCAGCAAAAGGTTCTTTGACAATCACCCGTGCATGAAGTTTTTCGTCTTCGGCTGATTATCAAAGAAACGGAGTTATGTCTTTTGTAAATTCCGTTTGTTGCTACGGCAGGCAGCCAGTGAAACGAGTTCGATTAATACAATTATGGAAATTCAAGTACTACTTTAAACAAACAGAACTTTGTTATTCCTTGCTCATTTTTCCTGATTGAAACGTCATATGAAAGAGCAGAATCTCAACTTTCTAGAAATGTGAGTTACCCTTTGAAATTCAGATACCGTCCGCCATAAGACCTTTTGATTTCCTCTCTTCAAATTGATTTCAATCACTCATGCGTGAACTATGCATCATATGAGTTGCATCAAATGAAAGAGGAGGGTCTAAGCTTTCCAAATATGTGTCATTTATTAATTATAAATGTGACTAAGTTATGATAAAACATCGATAATTCTCGGTTTCGTTTTTTCTGGGACACACTGTATATATATATATATATATGTACATTTCTGTCAATTATGCCAGTCACAACAAAATTTGCTTGTTTTTAATAGCATTTTTAATACTTCACACAAACTTTCACATTGTTGTATGTAGTGATAGTTCACCTTTTCAGTGTAAGACGCTGTGTCAAAGGAAAATAAAATCATTTACAGCGAAATTAATGTGTACCTGAGTTTTTCACAGTTTAGACGAAAAGGTCACAACTATGGATGTACGGAGCGAGAAAGGAAGAGGATGGGATGTCTCCGTCCAATTTGAGCATTTTTAAACATGGTAATCAACGTTGTAGTGAAAACAATTTGTAGTTTGTCAAAATATTAATGGCATTAATCACCCCTTCCCCCATTCTTTTTAGGCCTCTAATAAAGCGATGGTGATTTTTTTTTAATTTAAATTTTATATTTTTTAAAATTCTAGTCATGCTAGCTACTGTCCGCATTGATATGCTTTTCTCGAATTCTTGATCAAAATTCTTTATGGCATTAGTCTGTGCTAGATATTTCAATTGCTCCTTGAAAGAATATCTGCTCTATAAACATGCAATTATATCAAGCTCGCGGGAGTGTTCGAAACCCCGAACCCCGCCACTCCATCCCATCTGTACGTACATGACTTCATGAATGTTATCAGCATAACTTGTATGGAAGAGATTTAAAGAGCATCTCCATGATATCAATAGAAAGATAAATAGATTGAGAGAAAAGGGGAAGGAGGGGGGGGGGTATATATGATGGAGAGGAAAGCAGATACAGAAAGAATGGAGGTGAAATATAAATAAGAATATATGAAGAGAGGGGAGATTAAAAGTGAGATAGAAAGGAGAGAAAGAGAGAGATGTTGAAGAACGAGATATGGTGGGGAGTGAGAGAGAGAGAGAGAGAGAGAGATAAAGAGAGAGAGAGAGATGGTTAAGAGGGGAAGATGGTAGAGAGAGGGAGAGAGAGAGAAAGAGAGAGAAATATAGTGGATATGAGAGAGAGAGAAAGTGGATAGGAAAGAGAGAGAGAGAGATAATTATATATATTGGATAGGGAGAGAGAGAGAGAGAGAGAGAGATGGTGAGATACATGTAGGAAGGCAAATAACATTGAATTAATATGCATTTGACAGTTAAAAATACTTGATCGTCACTCGTACGAATTGAAACCATGATGTCGATAACTTGTCTTCCCTTGTTCCTACTCTTCTGAGTCTCAAGGCAACTTGAAGGTGAGATTCATATCACTTGATCGTAGAGGACACGTAAAGTCAAATGTTTTTTTTTTTTATAAGAGGAGCTTTCTTAATTTTATTTCCATATTTCTCATGTTACAAATACATTTCAAAATAAAGTACAAGTATTTTTTTATTGTAATGAAATAACAATCAATGATACATAATAAATAACATGAAGATAAGTGGTCAATATATAGTACTGATTTAACAGATAGACATATGGCGGGACCTTCATGAAAGCAAGCTTGTAAAGCTGTAGGCCCCGGTGAAATAATTTGTGGTAATAAATGGAGAACGGATACATGTATAAATAGTGACCAATCCAAATAAATCAAAAAATAATATCTTAGACCTTCTTCCTCACGCGTGCTCTTTCTCTTATTCATTCACTGTTTACTGTTCGTGCATGGAGATTCGTCTTGTTTGCATGCATTATAAATAGGAAGATATATTTATTACCCAAACACAAAGGAAGAACATATAAATAGTAATGGATATCATTTGAGGGTAATAAACATTGACAATTTATTGGTTAAAAGACGAGAGTATATTACCATTGTTATTATTAGGCCTATTATTTTCATCATTATTATCATAACTATTATCATTATTGCTATCATTGCGATCATCCGTAACAAAAGTCTTAATAACCGTTTAAATTCTCCACAAAACCAAATCAATGTCCGAAGATATCAAAAACACCAGCTTGGTGACTGAATCACACACATTTGACATTTTGAGAGTGTTCAATGTTAACAAGCTCACTCAGTGTTTTTCATCCCTGAAAGGTATGCACTGTACCCACATGAATTACAATTCTTATGTGATTGGATACAGGGAAATAAGTTTGAATCCCTATTTTTAAGAGAACTAACTTGATGATCTTTAGTATTAATACGTTTAGTACTTTACCTGGTCAATTGCTAATGATTGGTTGTGAATTTAAAGATAGATTCTTCAAAAAAAAAATTGTCTTCATATTGATTTAAAATTATAATGTAAAGTACACAATTTAAAAAAAAAGGAAATAGTAATGGAACGTAACGACTATAGTTTAAAGCGGGACTGCACTACTTGTAGCTACTTGCTCCCTCTATCTAGCCAACAATGCATGAGCGGTACTTGTTGGTCCCCCATGGTCCCCTTTTTCTTATGTTATAATTGAGAGCTGATTTGATGCAGGGAGGTCTAATCCCTCCTTGCCAAACAAGTGCAGAAAGGCTTTAATATACCCTGCCTGTACCACTTATGTGCAAGATCATTTGATATCCATCAATGATTTTCTGTAAATTTCAGTCGAAATATATACAAGGAACCACAGCTTCCCACACAATAATTGATTCAGCCCTTTGCCGGGAGATAAACAGACAAGACAAGATAAACATGCATACCATATTGCAACCTCATAGATCATATTCCTAAACGAAATAAATTCAACTCATGGCAAAGCTATACACCAATGAGATAGAGTACATGTATATTCATGTATCATGATAACCATGTTAATACATAATAGTAATAACAATACGAATAGTAATAATAATAACAATAATAATAATAATGATGATGATAAATGATGCTTCAAAACTATTACTACCAGTACTACTTACAATAATTCAAACAAATCCTTGTATCGAAGTGATTAACTTGCAGTATCATCATTACCTGGTCATTGGATTTGATGTCTATCCTGCACTTTACAGTGTGCAATTTTAACTCCACTCTGGGAGCATAATTACAGCCAGTCAGCTGTCTACCAGGTACCCCTTTTAACACCTGGGTGGAGAGGAGCAAAGTAGAGAAAATACCTTGCACAATGACATAAGTGTCATACCGAGCCTAGAACACAAGCTGTTTGCAGTTCCAGTCAAATGATTTAACCATTACTACGACACCTGAATAATCATAATGACAAGGGGAGCAGGGAAAATCCCTAAATTCATAAAATAATGAGAATGGCGCTGAATCATTTGAAAAATGATGGATTAAGATATACGATGAGAACAGACACACACACACGCACGGTGTGGGGGTGATAACACTAAGCATCTGAATCATAGACTTGAGTAAAAATTTATGAAACAGCTGTAGAATAAAATCAAAATTAACTTAATGTTCTTGCATCAAGTTTAATAGTGTATATAATCATTAGCTGAACCTAAAGAAATACAGCTGCTTGGATATTTGACATTCCTATACATTTATTCTTGCAAAGGCATTCCTTTGTATGGGCACATACCATTTGGCTACGTTAGTTACAAATTATCAACATACAAAATTACCAACTCATTTATATAAGACAAGATATTTCTCCCCTCACAAATTAAGATTTAAAAAGCCAAACAAACCTTTCATACACAAAAGATATTGAACAAGAATACAGTGTTATATTTGTGAAGGAAAAGTGGTCTACATTTTGACCTTTTTGCATGGGCGATAAAGGCCTACAGGAGGAGATACATTTCCTTATTTTCTATTTCTATTTCCATCTTCTCACAGCAATTAATCCCCTCCTTTACAGATCTCCAAACTCTGAAGATTTGTAAATGTCCATGATTAACTGAGCTGGCTCTTCTTCCATTAGAACACATTTTGATTTCATTATGCATGTGTATGTTTAAAGTCCCTAATAGGGATTTGCAAGCCCTCAGAAACTGATGTCAAACTTTATGGCCCGAATTCACAAAGGAGGTTTAAATTTAACTCATGGTTTAAACCCTCATTTACATAACCCATAGTCTAAAATTAGCGCAAAATAAGCACGACAGAGGTCCAATAGTAGACGCGCGCAAGGCAAGGTACGCCTCAATTTGCGCTTATTTTAAACCATGGGTTATGTAAATGAAGATTTAAACCATGGGTTAGATTTAAACCTCCTTTGTGAATTCGGGTCTATAATTTCATGTGGCAGCAAGATGAGTTTATGAAAGTGCGTGCTAAATTTGAAATAAAAATACTCTGTGTTTTTCTGTCTAGGAGGAAAAATTGAGTATTTTTTGTGTGAATATTCTGCTACCATTCTCGTAAGAATTTTTCACTTATGATATTTTACACCATTTTGACCCTTTACAAGTTTTTAGATTTTCACAGTGCAAATCCCTGTTACGCCCTTTATCCCAAATGAATGTTCCTGATACTGAGATTAATATTTCAAAGGGAATTTAAAATCATTACTTTAACAAATCTTCAACAAAATAATGAACAAGAGCATCCGTGTAAAATCATATGAATATCAATGTGATTCGTTTGATGAACTCGATTGCATGACAAATTATATTTCTAATAGCCAAAGTCCGGATTTTGAATTAAACGTTAATAAGCTTATAATGATGTGTTTTATGCACTCTCCACTTCAGCCTATATTTCCTGTTTGCGAGCCAAGATCATCTGATCCGTCTGATTCATCAGATTGAGTACTGTGACATCATGCAAAATGCAGCTACAAATTCTTTACTGATATGAGAGAAGAGGGAGAGAAGAGGGAGAGAGAGAGGGAGAGAAAGAGAGAGAGAGAGAGAGGTGTGATGTGTGCATCAACATAGAAGCAGCAATACATAAAAATCATCACATAGAGCAGTAGATGGAGGACAACGAAGAGAGACTGTACACAACTTTACGTCAAACAGAACCACTTCAACTAACATGTTATCTATTACGTAGAAAACATCATAACACAAAAACGTGAGAATCATTTAAATAAATAAATCTACATGTCACTTCGACAATTTAACCTACATCTTCCAATGGGCACATTGGAACATTTATCATTACAAATTTCCTATAGAATAATTATTTGTTATGTATGCGCCTTTTGGCAACTCTGTATTATATTTTACACAGATTGATTTATGTGAGATCATGATTGGTACATATTGATGCCTGTCCCTATCATTCTCGATGTAAACAAATAATCATTGTAACTTACACATTTTTGTATAATCATGCCAATAACATTTTGTTCATGTGAAACGATTCCCCCCTCCTCCCAAGACGGAAATAACTACATGCTTGTAAGATAATTAAGAGTCTTTGTTGTCTATTTCTGTATAATTAATATATATGCATTGCCTTTCATGCATAGATGTCATGCAGCCATTACGGGCGATGCAGTAAAATCTCTAAGGACTTACCCACGTGGTATACCATGCACCACCTCCACCTCCATGACCTGATCTTTATTGCAAGCAACTGTGACATCATTCACGCTCTCCTCTGTCCCGCATCTTATGAATCTACAAGTATCAAGAGAGACGGAATACAGCATTGTCATTTGTGATTATGGATTGGGGGGGATACTCCTAGAGTATGTTTGGAATATAGCTGGTAATGAAGATGCAACTTTTCTCATTCGCTTAATCATTTAGGTGGGGGGGGGGGGGGGGGGTGCGCACATGTACGGGATACACTTGTATTGGGAGTTGTGAGAGACACAGGGACCAGTAAAAATACTTGCAATAACTACACACGAATATCACCCATTTGTTTCGTCGCCTGGGACCCTTCTCAGAGAGTCCTAAAAACTTGCTGTCTTGTCACTAGATGCTCTAGTAACAATGAGGAGGATGGAGCCTTGGACGTCGACTGTAGTCTAAGGACTGCATATTCATGGTCAAGATGCCTCTCCTTTTAAAAATTTGATGCTACAGGACGGAAATGCTCATTACCGTGTGAAAAGCCAAATGCCCCCAATTTTACAATTTTCTTTCATAGACTCAGGTATTGTTAAATGGCTCATCTCACTCATGCGTGAATAGAATGATACCAATTGCATATCACCTTAAAGAGAAACAATTTATGTTTATTTTGATATATGAAAGATAAGTACAATTTAATTCTTTTAGTTGAAAATTTCAATTAGAAATAATGTTAATTTTTTGGCGGGCTGAGTGTATATTGTAGAGATTAAAAAGGATAGGAGAGAGAGTGGGGAATTAAAAGGAAAAAATAGTCAAAGTACTCTTTTTAATAAATGACAATATGTCTTACCTGATAATCTTCAGATGTGTGAGGTTCAGTGTTGATCTGAAAGCTTGTAAGATTAGTTCCATCTTTCTGTTACCAATGACAAGATCGCTGAATGTCACCTTGACAAGCTGAGGGGAGATATGCAGGAGGGCATTGGGTAGTGAAGTGGGCTCCTCGTGAAAACCAGCCGGTCGAACTACACTCTCATCTGTTTGAATGGTGAGTTCTGTTGCTCCTGGTAGATGGATCCTCTGGATGACGTCATAGTTGATCGTGCTCCCTACCCGTATAGTGACTCCCTTCACATTGTCAAACATCGAACCACAATCCTGCCATCCTCGTAGTGTCTCCTCACATACTGTCAGTTCAGTCAAGGTGTGGCTCGTGTTACCACTCTGGTCGTGATCATGTACATACAAAAACAAATTGAAGTGCAATAGCAAATGTAGTAGGTTCAATTGTTGGTAGATATATAATTGCATTCTTAAGTTTCATGAAAAAAAAGTGACAGAAAGCATGAAAATGGATTAAGCTGACCTCATGGGTATTGTAGAATATAAACAAAGATTACAAAAAGTCTTATACAAATGCAATTAAAATTGATTAAATACAATCTTATACCACGATAAGTACATCAAACCTTTATCCATGTATATGGTGTGAATTAATAATATTACTTGAATTGTGATGTACAATGGGCCGTTTAAGAATGTCCGATGGAAACTTTTACTGAAGGATTAACAGATATTTGATATTAAACAGGTACAATTATACCAACATATAATTGAGCGTTTGGAGTGATGTTTCATCTTAACAGATTCTTAATCTTAGGTGTTATAAAGGATAACCTATCATGATGAAGGCAGGCGAAGTGGCCGTGTCCCCCATTGAAGAAAAAAAAGGAGAAACAGTATACAAAATTAATGATGCACAGGTTTGAGTGGTAGGTAAGGATTGTGTACACAAGGTACCTTTGAATGGTTTTAGACCAAACTCAAAGGTACCGCGTGCACACAATGCCACCGACCCACAAATTAAACCTGTGCATCATCTGTTTTATAAGATGGGGCCCCAACAATTGTCAAAAATACAAAATTTTGCTATTTTACAGATTTACCGAATGCATGGCAAAATCATGCGTCCGGTAATTAAAATTACCGGACGCATGATTTTTTTACCGGACGCATGATTTTTAACTTATCATGAAATAAAAAAAATAAAAAATAAAATTGTCAGTGCACATTAAACTGTAAACTTAAAAAAAATAAATAATAATAATTATCACCTAAACAAAAAAATTATCAAAAAAATCATTAAATAAAAAAAAAATTATTAAAATTTAAAAAAAAAAAAAATTCGAATTATTTAAAAAAAAGGATATCGGTGGTATCGATCGCCGATATCGCGTACATCCAGTAAAAATAATTACATGATTAGGTTTTGCCAAAGGAGGGATGGGTGGCACTTGTCCCTACTCTCGATCCGCCATTATTTATCCCATGAAGTAATCATGTGGTGCCAGTGGTTATCCTTGTGATTAGTGTCTTGTAACCTCTGGAAAAAGAGCTGTTTAAATACCACCACCACCTCCACCATCACCATTATTATTAGTGTTGCAACATCACGGATATTTTCACGGATATTAGCTCCGACGTCAAATGCTCCACGGACAGTTGCTCCGCCGACAATTGCTCCGCCGACATTTGCCCCGCCGATATTTGCTCAGTCGACGTTTGCTCCGCCGACATTTGCTCTGCCGACAAAATATCTTTCATGGGTTATTGTTTGTTTTGGTGTGATTTGTTTTGTTGTTGTTACTCAGGGCCGTAGCCAGCATTTTGAGAAGGAGGATGAGTTTTAATTCCACTGATGGAAAAAAAAGTGATAAACCTTTGCAAAAGACGCAATCTATTTTTTCGGGGGGGGGGGGGAGCAGGTGCAGAAGCTTTTATGTAACATATAAACTTTTCTCAACCTTGTGTCGACCTTTTTTCAACAAATAGTGATTTTTTTTTCTTGGGCACAATATTATTTAAGGTAATATTTATTCCCTTTTGGTATTAAAACAATGGTATATAGTGAGAGAGGGAAAGAGAGAGCTAAAAATGTAGACTTATCATTAATATTGAATGGCATTTTCCTGCTTAATTTCCCTCCTTATTTAAATGAGCATGTTTATTACATAAACTGGCGAGCAAGCGTTTTAAAACCAAAGAATTAATTTCAACAATAATGAGTATCATACAGAGTTTTCTTGCTGCGGGACGGATCAGGCAAATTCATAATTAAGGGGATGTCAATTTCATTTTTAGCAAGCGGGCAGTTTTAAAGGAAACCAAAACCTTCATACTAAGTTACTTTTATTGTAAAGTTTAAGATATTTGAAAAATATCAGTGAAAATTTGAACAAAATCGGGCAAGGAATAAGGAAGTAAGAGCTCTTTGAAATGACTAGTCACTAGAGGGCGGTATTCAATTTGATGACATCATCGGTATAACATTAGGTAAGATGGTTTCTCTGGTAAAAGTTCTTGGAATATATTTCTCTTTGGATATTAATGTTAAAGAAGAAATGAATTATAAGGAAATACTGAGCAAAATAAAAAGATTGTTAGGATGGTGGAAGCAACGGGATTTAACACTTTTTGGGAAAATTCAATTGGTTAAAGTTTTTGCAATCTCTAAATTACTATATGTGTCTTCTATAATGTCGGTACCACCAAGTGTTTTCAAAGAAGTTGAAAAGATAGGTTTCAATTTTATATGGAATGGACATGATAAGATAAAAAGGAATATTTTATATTTGAATTATGATAAAGGGGGTTTGAAAATGTTGAATTTCAAGTACATGATCTATGCACAGCGTGTAGTGTGGATTAAGAAACTGCTTGGTGGCAATAATGACATGAAATGGAAACAATTTTTCGAATATATATTCAGAACGGTAGGAGGAAAGTTAATATTTTTTTGCAATTATAATCCCAAAACAATCAATATTAAGGCACCTAATCTATACTTGGATTTTTTGAACATCTGGAATTATCTAAAGGAGAAGGAATATATTGTAAAAGAAACACATAATGAAAATCAAATTATCTTTAACAATACTTTTATTGAAGGTAGGATAATTCCTTTTAATGCAAAATTATTTCATGTGAACATTTTTCAAGTTAAACATTTGACCGACGCAGAAGGTGATATGAGATCAGGGGACTATTTCATAAGGAAAGGTCTTAATGTAGACGATCTGTTTTTGCTTAATGATCTATACACCAAATTGCCAGCTGCCTGGAAGATTTAGAGAATTTGCAGAGGGAGAGATGATACTCTAAATGACACTGTTGATCTTTCCAACATTAACTTTATCATTAACAAAACAGTATATTCTTTTGAGTCTGTCTCTTCCAAAATGCTCTATAACATTTTTATTGCTATAATACAAGATGCATTTGCTTTTAAACATCCAGAGGTAATAGCTTTAAATCTAGATAAGTCGGAAACTACAACATGTTTCTCAATCCCCAGATTTTCCACTCTAGATGGGAAGTTAAGGGAATTTCAGTATAAACTTTTACATAACATCATATTTTGTAATGATAAATTGTATCTTTTTGGTTTAATACGGTCAAATTTATGTTCCTTTTGTAGAAAAGAAGTAGAAACCTATCGTCATATCTTCTTTGAATGTTCTGAAGGGACCAGAATATGGAATGAGACGGGAAACAGTTTAAAGATGTTTCAGTTTCTTAATATGCAATGGATTGATGTGTTGCTTGGTTTCAGAAAAAATATGAAAGATAATATATTGTTAAATCATGTATTGATTATGGTCAAATATATGATTTACAGTAATCGTAAAAATGGAAAGTTCCCAACTAGTAAAGAAATATGTAAGGCTGTAGAGAACTCAAAAAAAGTTGAACATGAAAAAGCAAAATTAAAGGACAAACTGCCAATACATTAGCAAAAATGGGAAAATGTTACCCCTTAAGGCAGGGGAACTGATTGTATATATATTGTAATTCCTGTTTCCTGTTCACTCACTCACTTTCCCATCGATCCGAACATTTATCTGCTATCGTGTTTGCTTGTTTTTTTATATTTCATATTTATATATTTTTTAAATAACGGTATAGTTACAGACCTCCACTGATACAAGACCCTTATATAGTTATCATGAAAAATGCACCGTATTAGTATATGTAAATATAACACATTTTGTCATGGGTTATGAAGCAGCACCTTCACCTTATACTTTTTGTTTATAAAAGAAAATCTTTGTTCAGATTGCTTAATTTATATTGAACTAATTAATTTGCATATTATGTTGTAAAAATTGTTCCTTTTTATAATGTTGTATTCAAGTATTACCGTCACCTTCTCCTTTTTTTTAAGGAATTGGGGCACATTCTGTACACTTGTTTGAATGTGTACTATATTAGTTTGGATACTTATGGAAAATATTTTTTAAATATGTCTGTGTTTATAATGTATGAGACAATGTACTACATGTATGTTTATATACTGTAAGAACAGTTGTGTTCCTATTCATCATTTTGTATAATTATGAAGATCTGAATAAAGGCAAAAAAGCTTTAAAAAAAAAAAAATAGTAGAGTGCACTGGAAACACTCAAAAATATTTTTCAATCGTATTATGAAAGGAAATCTGCCTTGATTTATTACAATATATTTTTGGACTAAATCCCTTTTGTGACTCGTGCAACAAACACTGGCAAATTATTATTCAAAAAAATCTGATAATGTGTACTATTATCTAGATCTATTAGGAATAAATCATTGTCAAACTAATTCCATAAATTGGAGTTAAAAGAATTATACCAACTTCATGAGCAACAGTATACATGTTTTAAAGTTTCAAGTTTCAAGTTTTAAAGTCTAATCATTTTCCGCATAATTATGTCTTAAGTATAAACACAATGAAAATTAGAAGTGATAAAAAAAAAATAAAAAAAAAAAAATCTGTGGACAACTCTCCTTGCCTTTTGTACATCAAATTTTATGTTTTTCCTTCTTTCTTGTGATTGAGATAATGAACTCCCCTGAAAGCAAGATATAGAATGCAAAATGATAATCTACTTCACATGTTATGAAGTCGGATCAAGAACACAAATAAATACAAAGAAAACAAACAAATTGTGAAATTTTATGTACAAATGGCATAGAGAGTTGTTCACAGATGATGTCATCAAATTGAATACCGCCCTCTAGTGACTAGTCATTTCAAAATGCTCTAACTTTCTTATTCCTTGCCCGATTTTGTTCAAATTTTCACTGATTTTATTCAAATCTTTTAAACTTTACAATAAAAGTTACTTAGTATGAAGGTTTTGGTTTCCTTAAAGTTTATTTTATAATCGCGAGTTAGCGTAGCAAGTGAGCGTTTTTTTTTATAACACTTCTCTTTTTATTATAATTATAGGCATATTTTTTTTCAATAAAGTTATTGTGTCTTCTTGTCCCGTGAAAGGGAGGGCATAACCACATTTAATGGGATTTTTTTTTTTTTTTTAATTTTTAATTTGGCGAACAAAAAAATAATCGGTTATAATCTTGAATAGAATCTTTCTACATTACGCCCCTTTTTAATCAAATGGGCAAGTATTATTTCAGGATTTTTGTTTATTCCTTGTTGGCGAGCAAGCTTTAATAGCGAATGGTCAAAATTCTTTGGCTTGCCATTTCATATTAAAAAGCATCTGCATGCCTAGCATCGCTTTTTAATCACTGGTGTACAATATGTATTAGGAACACAAGCTATAGCGTAGCAAGCAAGCAAATTTTCATCCTTTTCATATAATAACTAAAAAACCATCTGCCTGCCTACCACCCCTTTTCTTAATCAATGAATATTTCACGAGCATATAGGCCTATATTTCATACTCCATTTTATTTCTCATTTTCCTCGCGCCGGCAGGATTTACCATCACCGTTCCGATGCAAAAATATGGAAATTAAATCTTCCCATATTCTATTTTGTGTCCCTTTTCCCTTGTCTTTAGCCATTTCTTTTCTTGACCTTTTCTTGTCCATGTTTTCTTGTCCTATTCATTTCTTTTCTTTTCCTTTCTTCCTATCTTTTTTTCGCCGCAAAAGGGAACATTTGTCTTTTACGGGGCACTCCTGCTACTCCGGCGGAGCATTTGTCTTCAATGGGGTACTTTGGGGAAGGGGTACTTTGGGGAAGGAGCAATGTTTTTTTAATTTTAAAGTGCACTTTTTGGGCGGAGCTGTCGGAGGAGCAATATTGTCGACGGAGCAATTGTCGGCGGAGCAATTGTCGGCGGAGCAAATGTCACGGAGCAATTGTTGCTTTTTTCGGAGAATTTGTCGGCTGAGCATGTGTCATGGATTCGATAAAATATGCCTAATGTTCACATTTCAACAGTCCCTCCTAGCTATAGTTTTGAAAGAACTAATAGTAGTGATCAATTCTTCATCATCATAGAAGCCGTCTATTGCCATTTGTCAATATATTTGGATGATGTATAGTTTTGAAAAAATATTATGTTTACTATCAATCTGATAACGTTTGTCCGTTTTTGTATTAGTTCGCTTTTATCATGCACTTCCTGAAACGCTCAACTTCTCCTACCTGCTTCCGCTTAATGGTTTACCAATAGGGAGAATAAAATTACCAGTTTTGTTTGACTGTACCCCAACAAGAGTACACTTCCAGTATAACAAAACATATAGTGATTTGCTTAGATTCCTAAAATATATGATCAAATCAAAACCTTTGCAGATGATGCAATCGAAGATGATGTTGAGTAGAAGTCATCGTGGTACTGGCCGCAGAGTGTCAGGTTCTTCAAATGAGGCATCTTATAGATGAACTGAGTGAGATCACGTGATGCAGAGGGACGTTCAATGATACCCAAATAGTTGACATCAAGAGTCTCAATCTGTTATCATGTAATATTGTGATGAAAGAATATTTACTACAAACACACTCAACCTATATTAAAGATTCAGCAATCTGTTTAATATTATATAGTGCGTCCCAGAAAAAACGAAACCGAGAATTATCGATGTTTTATCATAACTTAGTCACATAAATAATTAATAAATAACACATATTTGGAAAGCTTAGATCCTCCTCTTTCATTTGATGCAACTCATATAATGCATATTTCACGCATGAGTGATTAAAATGAATTCGAATAGAGGAAACCAAAAAGTCATTTGGCGGACGGTATCTGAATTTCAAAGGAAAAATCACATTTCTAGAAAGTTCAGTTTCTGCCCTTTCATATGACACCTCAATCATGAAAAAAAATGAGCTAGGAATAACAAAGTCTAAAGTAGTGCTTGCATTTCCATAATTTGATCAGGGAGGTGAAAGAACAGGAGGCGAAACTCTTGTAATTTATTCAAACGCATTCTTGAGTTCTAAAGCGTAACAATGGGATGTGTAACATTCCACTTGGCTTTGAAGTTCCATGCTCCGAACCGCGCTTCCACTGCGGGGAATTTCGGAAGCCAGGCACCAGTTTTACATTTATTACAAAATATTAAATTACCGGCAAAATTACAGTGTAAATTAAAAACTTTATATGAGAATTTTATTGGGAATAGTGCATCAAACAAATTTTCAAATTTAGAACTCCGTACTGCCTTTAAATTGTGTGCCAGAGTTGGTAAAAGAAAAATTACATCCTGTCAAAAACTCAATATTTTAGGATGATGCGCTAATTTGTGCATGCTTTAATGTCTCGTTATTTGATCCATGATTTACAATCTTCAATAACATTAAATTTGCTAATGCGTGTTTTCGCGTGTTTTTTTGCATTTTTCAAGTTTAAAAAAGAATGAAATTACACAAGTTTGTGTTCGCTTGTTCTACTTTTTACACATTCAACAATGGATGAGAAATCATTGGAAGGGACAGCGAACAGTTGCTGTGATACCATTTTCTGATGTAGGAATTCTAAATCCTAAAATGTCATGCGCTCTTTTATCTCACCACCTGGTCAACATCTGCAGATTAGCGCATAACTTTCCGGCGGCTTGGAGCATGGGGTCAAAGGAGAACGGCTTCATTCAAGTCCTTCTCTATCACGTCCCTGATTTGATTGAACAAATCCGTTTTCACTGGCTGCCTGCCGTAGCAACAAACGGAATTAGGGACTTTTAGAATGAGTGAACGAGAACACGACGAACGCCGACTGATCATGCGTGTCAACGTACTTAACTGCCCATGTTGGCTACAATTAGAAATCTTTTAGATTGCACTCGACGATATGCATGCAGGAAGTAACACAATAAACATCACGGACAAAGAAAGAGGACATTCCTCATTCTACCCTCAACAAAAGAACATCCCTTCACTGCTAATATGTAAATATGTGTAGAACAGGTGCATGTGACACCTGTTCTACACATTTCAGCATGTAAAGGCGCTTTATAAATGTCAATATGTATGTATGTATTGCATGTACTAGATTTAAGAAAATCAAGGTTGACGCATTCTCGATCGCCGACTGAGACCACGTGACGCAGGCGCAGTGCCTTAAAATGACGTCACACGTTGCAGTCAAAGCTCTTGACGTGCATTTCTAAAAGTCCCTATTGACAAAAGACTTAACTCCGTTTCGTTGAAGATCAGCCATAGACGAAATAATTCATGCATCAATTATAGTTATGACTAAGTAATGATAAAAGATCGATAATTCTCAGTTTTGTTTTTTTATCTGGGACGAAAAAAAATCTCAACTCATTGTATAGAGTAGCGCAGCTGTGACATCATAAAAATCTATTTTTAGAATTTCTCAATTTTTTCTTCATTTTCCGAACGAGCATCAAATACAGTATAATGTCCAAATGTTGAAAAACAATTGTCAGGAATAATACCAAACGAGTATGAAGAGGTATATATATTTTTTTTGTTGTTGTGGTTTTTAAATTAAAATACTTAGTCTCATCATTATTAAATAAGCTTTCACAATTCCGTAGCACTCCAAATTGCCAAATGAAATGAAAAATATGGTATACCGTATATTATTCAGTATCAATTTTTATAATCTTCAGTATGATTTAATTTGTATTATGACAGAAAGCTCACTTTTCGCATCCATATCTTGAAACGTTCAACTTTCCTACCTACTTCCTCTTAACCGTGTACAAATGGGAAGAGTAAAATTGCACACTTGCGTTTGACTATATAGGAAAGAGTACACCTCCAGTATAACAAAACATGTACTGATTTGCTTAATAGATTCCTAAAATATATGATCAAATCAATACCTTTGCGGATGATGCCATTGATGACGATGTTGAGTAGAAGTCATCGTGATACTGACCGTAGAGTGTCAGGTTCTTCAGATGAGTCATCTTAAAGATGAACTGAGCGAGATCATGTGATGGACAGGGACGTGCACTCATACCCAAACAGTTGATATCAAGAGTCTCAATCTGTTATTATAGTAACATTGTGATGAAAGAATATTTACTACAAACACACTCAAACTATATTCAGGATTCAGCAATCTGTTTAATAGTATACAGTAGGCTTGCGGGTGCACCATGTGAGAGAGAGGGAGGATTGAGAAGTCCTGAAAAGGACTGTTGATGTAGTCTAGAAAAAGATTGTTGGTTATCTTTCTTAGCTTATAGTTATAAGGAGAACTATAGCGCTTGGAGAGGATGATTGGCGGGAGTGGCTCGACGTTTCAAACAGGTTGACTATCCGTCATCAGGAGTGACTACACCAATAGTCCTTTTCAGGACTACACACCCTCAAGAAAGATTACCGAGAGTTCTTTTCCTCAATCCTCCCTCTCTCTCTCTTACATGGTGCACCCGCAAGCCTACTGTATATCTACATCACCATGCAAACCGATACTTACAAGCAGCTGTTTAATATTATATTAATATCGTTTCCCCCCAAAAAAACAAAAAACAAACAAACAACAACAATCAAATCATCCGCATGTATTTTGTGATGAAAAAGATGTACAAGGCTTGACACCTGAAGTTGGTTCTAATTTCAATAGTTCCTGTTCTTTGTCATAGCCTTTTCTATGAATATCTATGATGAAGAGTCTGCGGCAATGGTGCGGTAGATCTGCGGCAAAACTAATTTGCATGTGAAAAAGATGACTGCGGCAGGTCTGCCGCAGGAGTATGTGGCAGGCTCATATTTCTTTCCTATGGGTTGCTTTGCTGCCTAGTGCATGCTTGCATGCACGCATTCGTAATAGCAGTTATTGTTCATGCCCATTGCACTGTGCTGTGTGTTTTGCACGCGCTATTCATAGAACCATCTCGTTAATCAGATTATCTTAAAATAAACTTATTGCACTGGGGGATTTGGGGCTTGGCACAATGGGGATTAGCCCTGTGGCATGATAAGACTTAAAGGGACTTCGTAACATTGTTCAAATGAGAGATAGTGGTGCTAAGGTAGTGACCTCAATGCTAGACTTACAATAAAAGATAATCTGAAATTTGAATGAAAAACGGACCATTATTAATGATGCAAATTTGGAAAAACTGATCTGATCGATTCCTCAATTCTCCCAACTATAGTATTGCAATTTAACCACATTTTAGGTGAATGTAAATCATCACAAAGCAATAAGTTGGCTTTACATACCATTCCAGACATCTAAGTGCATGTTGACAGATTTTTTATACCGGTAGCCTGTTTTATGTCCTTTTTTCATGGAAAAGCGGTTGGGAAAAGTCAAAAATGGTTGGGAGAATTTACTGTTAATCACTGTTAGAGGGTGTTGCACAGTGACGCCTTCAATGAAAACCATAGATATCTTCGTGGTTTGAGATTTTTTTTCAGAGGGTTAGTACAGTAGAGGGAATATAATAAGTAACATTTTATACAAAATTAAGCAATTTTTTTTCACCAACCTTCAACAATGTTACCGAGTCACTTTAACGGTGTACCAATAGGGAAAGTAAAATTGTACACTTGCGTTTGACTACCGGTATAGGAAATAGTACACCTCCGTCAGGGGCGTACGCAGGATTTTTTCAAGGGGGGGGGGGTTTAAAATATTTTGCTCCCGAAAATTTGAAAATCGCGCCGGCCGAAAAGTCGCTCAGTGGGGGGGAGGGGGGGGGGGGGGGGGGTTAAGACAATAATTTTTTTTTTTTTTTGGAGGTCAAAAAAAAATCGCAACGACTCAGCCAGCCAAAAAGTCGCTCAGTGGGTGGGGGGGGGGGGGGGGGGGGGGGGGGTAAGCGGCCACTTTTTTTTTTTTTTTTTTGGTCTCGAAATTTAATAATTTGACATTTTTTGTCGTTGGGGGGGGGGGGGGTAAGGTCACCTTATTTAGGTTAGCCGTGGGTATAAAACCAAAGGGGGGGGGGGGGTTTTAGTTTTTTTTAGGGGGGTTTACATACATAAAAATACCAAAGGGGGGGGGGGGGTTTGAAACCCCAAAACCCCCCCCCCCCCCCCCTGCGTACGCCCCTGCCTCCAGTAAAACATGTAGTGATTTGCTAAGAGTCTTAACAAATATTATTAAATCAATACCTTTGCAGATGATGCCATTGATGACGCTGTTGAGTAGAAGTCATCGTGATACTGACCGTGGAGTGACAAGTCCTTCAGATGAGTCATCTTACAGATGAACTGAGCGAGATCACGTGATGCACAGGGACGTTCACTGAGAACCCCATATTTGATGTTAAGAGTTTCAATCTGTTATGATTGTAAAACTTTGTTGAATGAATAATATCTAACATTCCATTAAAACTATATTCAATATTCAACAATCTGTTTAAATCAAGGTTAAGAAAAAATCTTAACACAATCACATATTTTGTTAAGAGGTATAGTCTTGGCACCTGAAATTAGCACTAATTTCAATAGTTCCTGGATTATTTTTGAGACCGATATATGGGTGTTTATTCATTTCTGATAAGAAGTGACAGAGGTGATCGATAGGATTTGACAGATCGAATCAGGACTGTTGCATGAAGGATAACAAATGGATGATATTTTCTAGATCATATTGACCTGATAACTGCAGGGAGTAGTGGGTAAATATTAATGAATGATTTTTCTCATAATCTTAAGTCTTACAGAACAAAAGAGAACTAGTAAACTCAAAGCGTAGCATCCCCCCGTCGGGTACAAATGGCCTGCAGTATATTCAGCAATTTTATAATATTAAATGAGCTGTGACCTTTGACCTTTGACGTACATTACTTACATTATTGAATGAAAACCACTTTTTTGCATACACATGTATAATAAGGTATTTTTGCACATTTAATGAGCTATAAAGTTTGACCTTTGACCTACATACTCCAAACTTGAACTTCGGCTGTATTGTGATACCGTGTACCTTCATATCAAACATCATTAAAATTTGTCAAACGTTACTAAAGTTATTGAATGAAAACCACATTTTTGGATACATAATTAGCTATTTTTTTGTATATTTAATGAGGGGTATGTCCTTTGACCTACATACCGGTACTCCGAAATCGAACTTAGGCTGTGTTTTGGTACCATGTACCTTCATATCAAATTTTATTAAAATCCGTCACACATTACTAAAGTTATTGAACAGAAACCATATTTGTTACGGGAAGGGATAATAAAACAAAAGGCAGAACGTTCGAAAACCCGTCCTCATCGCACTACTCTTGAAGAAAAACCTGTGCTTTTATTCCAGGGAGAATCTGAACAACCTGGTTATGTTATCGGCGACATTGTATAGTGATGGACCTATCATTGTCAGGAAGGAGGGGATTTATTTTTTCCCTGGGCATTTGATAATCTCGCTAACCCTCGTGCATTTGCATGTCAAACTGAGTGAAGGGGTTGGAGGATGGTCCACATACTGGCTTTCAAGTCTTAATCTGTTATGATAGTAACATTATGTTAGATATACAATTGCTGACATTACACTACTTAACAATATTCATTAACATTACATCATGATACAGTTGACATCCTCATTCAGTTACAAAAGCAATACGTTATTCTGACATTTGGTAGAAATTGTACTTTGAAAGTCAAATTTTACGTAACATAAACGTGTGAAACAAATAAACATGGAACACCTTGCAGTTTCCAAAGCGATACAGAAATAATACAAACGGGGACTAAGAAATGGGATTCATTATTTTGTACGTTTTAAAAGTCCACTCTGATATTAAGTGGTTTTTATAGAAGCAGACAAAATAATTATGTCAGTGAAAGTTTAAGCAAAAACCGCTAAAAAAAAAAAGTTATGAAACTTTGAAGGTGCGGTCATTCAAATACAAATTAACAACACTGTGACGTACTAGGCTAGGCAAGCTCTCCTCTCATTTGCCCAATTCTAAATAACTACAACAAATTATATTTTCCCTTAATAAAAATTTCAATCATACATTCACCGTAAATACAATAATGCAACTATGTCTTTTACGCAACCCCTCTAAGAAACAAAGCTATTCCGTAATCAATAGACAACAAAATGAAAGTATATTACATTTTCTATACAGAGCGAATTGAAAAGGAGCTGGCAAGAAACGTCACAGCGTTGTCAATTTGTGTTACACCGATGACAACTTCAAACAATCATACCTTTCCTTTTTTTAATCGGATATTGCTCAAACTTTCACAAATTTGTTTCTCTCACTTTTCTGCTTTTATTTAAACCAACTTCCCCTTTAGATTGAATATTTAGACTCATTAGTATTCACAATTGAAATAGCCATCTATCCATCAGCAATTCTGTAGCACTCTGAATTGTGACAATATGGTATTATTCACTATTAATCTTATAATCTTCACTCTGTTTTTGTATTATGACCAAAAATTCGACTTTTGCACCCATTTCCTGAAATGTTCAACTCTTCCAACCTGCTTCCTCTTACCGGTGTATAAATAGGGAGAGTAAAATTGTACACTTGCGTTTGACTATATAGAAAAGAGTACACTACAAGTACCACAAAACATGTAGTGAATTGTTAGAGTCCTACAAATATATGATCAAATCAATACCTTTGCAAATGATGCTATCGACGAAGCTGATGAGTAGAATTCATCGTGAAGTAAGGCCTGGTCTACCTCACCGAGTGTCAGGTTCTTCAGATGAGGCATCTTACAGATGAACTGCGCGAGATCACGTGATGCAGAGGGACGTTCACTGAGATCCAAAGACCAGATGATAAGAGTCTCAATCTGTATGATAGCAACAGTGCGTTGAATGAATAATAACTAACAACCCATTACAACTATATACCATATTCAACAAGCTGTTTAAATCAATGTTAAAATCATTGCCCCAATGTAAAAAATCTTAACACAATCTGAATCACATTTATTTTGTAATGAGGTACAGGTCATGCAGGACACCTGAAATAATTTCAAATAGCTCCTGGATTTTTTAAAGACCGATATCATGCTATTTATTTATTACTGATAGGTAATAACAGAGTTGATCAATAGGATTTGACTCATACCATCGGGACTGGGGCATGACAAACAAACAAATTATATATTCTAGATTATATTGACCTGCTTACATGAGGAGCAGTGGGTTAAGAGGAATAAATGAGTTGGCTCATGATCTAAAGTCTTACATAACAAAAGAGAATAAAAACAAGAAGGCAGAACGGTGGTCGCAAACCAGTCCTCAATCACACTACTCTTGAAGGAAAATGTGTGGGTTTAATCAGGAGGAAATCTGAAAAACCTTAGTATGTTATTGACAACATGATGTAGTGTCAGATCCATGATTGTCAGAAAGGAGGGCAATTTTACCCCGGGCATATGATTCGTAGCACGTCTATGGTGGGAGGATGATCTACATACATGTACTCGATGTCAAGTCTTAATCTGTTATAATTAAACAAATATTTTGGATATACAATTATATACATCATGATACAGTTGCCATCCTCATTCATTTACAAAAGCAATAGGTTATTCTGACATTTGATTGAAATAGTACTTTATAATACTAATTTTACATAACATTATGGTGTAAAACAAATATAAGCGTGGAACACCTTGCAGTTTCTAAAGCGATACAGGAATAACACAAACGGGGACTAAAAGATGCGATTCATCATTTTGTAGGTTTTAAAAGGTAGTCATGTGTCGGTGAAAGTTTAAGCAAAAACTAATTAAAAAAAATAATAATGAAATTTTGAAGATGCGATCAATCTAACAAAAATTGACAACTCTGTGACGTATTACCGGTAGGCAAGCTCTCCTCTCATTTGCCCGGTAATAAATAACCACAAAAAAAAAAAATCATATTTTCCCATAAGAAAATTTGTAGTCAAACATTCACCCTAAATACAATTAGTGCAACTATACATTTTTATGCAACCCTTCTATGGTACACAACTTTTTCGTTATCGATAGCCTACAAAAATGAAAGTTAATTAAATTTTCTATACAGAGCAAATTGAAAATGAGTTAGCAAGAAATGTCACAGGGTTGTCAATTTGTGTTACACCGATGACAACTTCAAACATTCATAACTTTCCTTTTTTTTAATCGGATATTGCTCACACTTTCACAAATTTGTTTCTCTCATTTTCTGCTTTTATTTAAAACAACTTCCCATTTAGATTAAATATTTAGTCTCATCAGTAATACGCATTAAAAATAGCACTTCCATTACCCTCCATATTACACCATGGAATGAAAAAATATATGGTGTATAGTGGTGTACAGTGATCGCCTAGCAGGCTGATACCACTGTATCGCTCCCGCCTATTTTGTCATTTTTTGAAGAACCATCTTATTCCCATCCATACAGAATGTTACCTAAGCATTCAAGCAAATGCATGGAAGCTGTAGGACAATCTTGGCTGGATATTTTGTGATACCTGAAACAGATCTGAGAGTGCAACATTTTTCATGATGCTACTGACTTACTACTAGTAGCCATTTACTACCCCATTGCACTAGACTTTTACGCTTGACCAACACTAAACTACAACAGTGTATTGTCAGCTTGAATTGAGTGGGGTGTGAACGATGGAATCAGTGAAGCTCGTTGCCATTTTGCTCATTGTCAGCCTGTCCGAATGGTCAATCGAGAATGTCAAAAGCCCATGTGCATTTATTCGTTTTCTACCACAGTCATTATGTAGACACCCTGTACTTTCTATTAACCATGATTTGAAAGTAAGCAGATATTTTGGAGCAAGGATATCCTATCATCCTAAACACTACTGCAACATTTCAACTTCGACTTCTGGTGTCTGGAGATGGGAATCCAAACCCAGAACCAACCAAACATGGTATTAGTAATGATGCATCTCCACCTAATGGAGACAATAAAATTAAGCGAATCGTTTATGACCGAGAGGAAGGAGAAAGCAAAGGAAAATAACAGTTGTAACAACAGAATCTGTCAGCAGAGGGAGGTTAATTCCAGGTCAGAATGGGGCCAACATGAACAACCTCCACCAACTCATGGACACATCAATTGGACAATCAGAGGTGAGATCCATTATGCCAAAAGCCAATGAAAATTGTTCAGGAATAAAGGACATTGTGAATTATCAGCGCCACTGTCAACGCAAAAGAATTTCAATTCATGCAAACCTTTCTAGGATAAAAACGACTGAACGCTGTCATAGCCATGATCAAGTAGCAGCCAGTCAACAAAAATATTTGAACCTTCCATCCTTCTATCTATGCAACACAAGATCCTTCAACAATAAATTAGATGAAATGGAAATAATTCTGAGAGAAAGGAAAACCGATATTGCAGCAGTAACAGAAATATGGTTCAGATCTGATATGCCATCACACGTTTTTTTGCAGAAATTACTAATTACAATTTGTTCACAAAGTCCAGGATGCATACAACCCAGTACAAATGAAAATAGAAGTATCCACAGAACTGGAGGTTCTGTACAAAATTCTGCAATTCAGCCATCTGGCTGCACATGAATTTTCAATAAAACCATTACCATTACCATTACCATGGTTCATATTATTCAATACCAATCTTACAATCCTTATTCTGATTCTGTATTATGACAGAAAGTTCACTTTTTGTTTCCACTTCCTGAAACGTTTAACTTTCTCTGCTTCCTCTTTACAGTGTATTTAAAAAATGGGAGAGTAAAATCATCCACTTGCGTTTGACATTATCAAAACAGTAGACTTCAAGTATGACAAAACATGTAGGCATTTGCTTAGAGTTCTAAAAAAATATGATTAAATCAATACCTTTGCAGATGATGCCATCAAAGAAGATGATGAGTAGAAGTCATCGTGAAGAAAGAACTCGTATCCCCTACCGAGTGTCAGGCTCTTCAAACGAGGCATCTTACAGATGAACTGAGCGAGATCACGTGATGCAGAGGGACGTTCACTGAGATTCAGATAACAGATGTCAAGAGTCTCAATCTGTTATGATAGTAACATTTTGTTGAATGAATAATAACTAACAACTCATTAAAACTACATTCAATATTCACCAACCTGTTTAAATCGTTGCCTCAATGTAAAAATATATGAACATAATCACATTCATTTTGTATTGAGGTACAGGTCTTGACAACTGAAATAAGCCCCAATTTCAATAGTTCCTGGATTCTTGTTGAGACCAATATAATGGTGTTTATATATTTCTGATACATATAGGTAATGACAGAGGTGATCAATAGGTTTTGACTAATCTGATGAGGACTGGGGCATGATGGATAAAAAAGATGATAATCATATTGACCTGTTAACAGAGGGAGTAGTGGATAAATATTATGAGTGGAAGACTTTGCTCATGATCTAAAGTCTTACAGAACAAAAGAGAATAAAGACAGACGAAAGAACAGTGGTTGCAAACCAGTTCTCAATTACACCACTCTTGAAGAAAAACCTGTACTTTATTCAGAGAAGAACTTGATCAACCTGGTTATGCTTTTGATGACATTGTATAGTGGCGGACCGATGATTGTCATCAAAGAAGAGGATTTTTTAAACGGGTATATTACAATTCGGTAGTCTAACTGACCCTACTGCATTTGCACGTCCGAATGAGTGAGCAGTGGGGGAGGGGGGGGGGGGGGTGGTCCACAAACTTGATGACAAGTCTCAATCTTTTATAATAGTAACATTAAGTTAGATAAATAATAGCTGACATTACCATTAATTGGACATATATTTTAAACATTACATCATGAAATCAAATGACACTTTCTGAATTTACAGTTTCTTCTTTAAAAAGAAGTTTATATATAATGGATTTTTCTACTTTCAACGAGGGCTGACACATTGTGTTTGTTTTTTTGCTTGATTGATTGTATGCTTATTTTTTAGTCTTGTTAAACTGTCCATTGTGTGCTATAATATACTGTCTTTCTTTTGTGCGATCCACTTTAATCTTCCGTTTTCTTTAAACTCTTCAGTCTGATTTAAATTTTAAAATTTTGTTAGTGTGTTTTTATTTTTTGTTTGATTTTATTGTATCGGTGCAAGTATATCAATTTATGTGAACTCAAGTGTTTTGTTAAATTGATAAAAATAATCATATGCCCTTGCTTTATTTGGCCCATTTTAACCATGCTTGAATTTGTATGTAGTTCATTTTTCCAAACTGAAATGTGTTCTGTGTTAACGTACCTAATATATTCAGTAATAAAATAACTGTGTATTATGTACATGTACAGTGTATATGTTTTTATTTGTTGTTCTTGTAATTTTTACCATGTACTATGTCACTTCCCTACAGGGCTCCCTTAAAAAGTAGGCCTTGCGGGTCTGAAGGGACAACCCTGTATTTAAAAGAAAACTGAATAAATAAAGAACTAAATGGATATTCAAAACTAAAACAGAAGCAATTTTTAAAATTCAAGTTTGATCGTAATCCATTAACAGGTTCTCAGAATATCGTGATTACAAGCTATTTTTCATATACCGTACATGAATGACCCTTTAATCTTTGACTTCATGACACTAAAATCTAATCAGTTCATCGGCTCTGCAAGATTCATACATGTCCTGAGTTTGAAAGCAAATCATCAGTCGGTTCTATTGATAACGCGTTCACGAGCTACTTTTGCAAACATAATGAGCCCCAGGCCCCATTGACCTTTGACCACAAGACCCAACAATCTAATCAGTTCATTGGCTCTGCAAGAAACATACATGACCCATGTTTGGTGGTAATCAATTGGTTCTTGAGATCACGTATAAACGTTAGGACGGACAACCCCAAAACATAATGCCTCCGGCAACTTTGTAGCGGAGGCATAATAAATAAATAAATGGAACGGTTGACATCCTCATTCATTTACAAAAACAACACGTTATTCTGACATTTGATTGAAATGGCTATTTTAAATTCTACTTTTGACATAATATAAGTGGGAAAATAACGACTATTAGTTGTCGAATCGACTTCAGTGCTACCAAGTCAGAAAGTAAAAGTCTGATTTTCAGACCACTGTACCGAATGGTCATACGTTTTGTGCTGCGCAAAGATTCAATCAATTTAATTTTGACCGTTACGAGAAGTGGGTTATTGATGTAGACAAATGCTTATGTACACTTTACAGCACATTTTATGTATGTTATTATCAAACAAGAAAAAAAGCCAGTCAGTCACTCAATAGTGTCTGACAGTGAAGTCTAGCAAGTAAACGTGTTTCCTTGCATAATTAGAATATTTAAATAGGACACTGCTAACGTTTCAATTTCACAGATACATTTAGGACATACATGGCATATTCAAAATTCCTGCAAATTTTTACAGAATTCGATGTTGGCTGCAAAAGGGACATAGTATCTTTAAGCATTTTTTTTCACTACATATTTTCATTAGACTATTTTGAATAATAATATGACCAAAACTTTTTGGAAGAGCCAGGTTATTCTTTATGTTATCTCTTGTTTTGATAATTTCTTATGTATTTCACTGTTTTTTCAACTCATGTATTTTTTTGTTTTTGTTGTTATATATATATTTCATTTTTAACTAGAATTCAACTTTTCTGACCCCTAAAACAAACACCTAAACTTTAAACAAACCAAATAACCAATATTTTATCTCTTTTTAGGAAAAATGATATTTCCATATGTTTTTTACACAAATCACAAAAATGAGCGGTTTTCTGGCTGACTTGCAAAGACAAAAGGTCATGTGACTTTATAACTCTACATCTGATTTTCAAAAAAATTGTTTTAAAAGACGTGCAAGACTCGAAAGAACAAATTCAGCAAGCGGCGGGGCGTAATCCGTATGCGTTCTTGAACAATCAGATAAATCATGGCCGTAATGCCCCCCCCCCCGGCCTCATTAGGGTTAACAGTGTACAAATTGCGAGAGCAAAATCATCCACTTGCATTGGAATATATAGAAAAAATGTAGACAAGTATGACAAAACATGTAGGCATTCATTTTAAAAATATGTTGAAATCAATACCTTTGCAGATGATGCCACCGACGTAAATGATGAGTAGAAATCATTGTGTAGCGAGACCACTTGTATATATCGTCCCCCACCGAGTGTCAGGTTCGTCAAATGGGGCGCCTTACAGATGAACTGAGCGAGATCATGTGATGGAGAGGGACGTTCACTCATACCCAAATATTTGATGTTAAGAGTCTCAATCTGTTATGAAAGTAACATTACGTTGAATAAATAATAATTAAAATTCCATTAAAACTTTATACAATATTCAACAATCTTGTTAAATTAATGTTAATATTTTGTATAAATTGAATTGTTTAAACATATCTGCAGCTTGTAGGTTTTAAAAGGAAAGTCCACCCTGGTATTAAGTGGTTTTAATAGAAGCAGAAAAGGTAAACCTGTCAATGAAAGTTTAAGCAAAAACTGAAGAAAAAGGGTTTTGAAACTTTGAAGGTGTGGTCAATCAAACACAAATTGACAACTCTGTGACGTTTTACCAGTAGGCGAGCTCTCCTCTCATTTTTCCTGTACTAAATAACTACACAAATTTCTATTTTCCCTTAAGAATCTCTTCAAAATTTTCCCTTCCTGCAATTAGACAAAGTGACAACGTACTTCAAAAGAGATGGTGGTACTACAGACGGAACTGCCGTACTATAATAATAATAATAATTACAGTGCTTATATAGCGCCTAACACTTACTTTGTCAGAAGTCTCTAAGCACTCTACAATAATGCAGCATCATTACCCTGGCTGTAGCAGTGCAGCTGTTACGCGCGCTGCTTTTCAAAACGGAATTGCTGTACTTCGATCCTACTAGCAGCCTTTTCACACACAGCTAAAATTCTATAATACCTGAAAATTCTATAATACCTGAACATACGACATCATTCACACACAGAAATTTCGGTGCGATCGTTAATCGTTTCGTGATTAACTACTGCTCGTAAAATGCGCAGTAGTGCCATTGCGCATTGAAGGTCATGTCATATCAATCAAAGCGCACGCTCCATCCAGTTTAAACACGTCTGAAACACGTTTAAACACGAATAACCTTTCACACACAAAATGTCAAGCTCTCTAGATACGAACTTCGTATCTGCAGCCTGCTTTCAGGGGCGAATGAATCGCGACTTTCAGCCTTTTCACACACAGCTAAAATTCATCGTATCCAAAGATGATTAGTATAAACGTGTTTAACTCAACAGTTTTAAACATGTTTATAGAAAATGACCTTCAATGCGCAATGGCACTACTGCGCATTTTACGAGCAGTAGTTAATCACGAAACGATTAATAACGAGCGCACCGAAATTTCTGTGTGTGAATAATGTCGTATGTACATGTGATTAGTTTAAACACGTTTATACTAATCATGTTTATAGAATTTTAGCTGTGTGTGAAAAGGCTGTTTGTATCTATCCCAACATCGTATAAACGATGTTCACACAGGGAAAATTTTCTATAAACATGTTTAAAACTGTTGAGTTAAACACTTTTATACTAATCATCTCTAGATACGATGAATTTTAGCTGTGTGTGAAAAGGCTGTAGGATTAGCAGTACAACCGGGCTAGTTTGTAGCTTGACCGGGTCTGTTTGTTTGTTCATCCCAGTGAATGTCTTGATCTGTGCAGCTAAGCTTGAAGCGTTTCAGCCCCCATCACATCAAACTAGTTCTCACTACGTTACGGAACCGTCCTAGAAAATCTTAAAACGGATTGTGGTAGTTTGTAACCCGACTACCCTGTTTAGAGACAGTTGAACTCATCCTCATCTCGTTCTTAGTAGAATATGCAGAGAACTCTTTTTGTAAAACCTCTTAATAACGCTATTCATAAAATTCCGAGATCCTGAAGCAATTAATTACTCTGCGAGGGAGTAATGCAACTGAGATTTAAAGAAATAATAACATTTTGAGTAAAAAAATAATAGGGATTCTGGAAAAAAAATGGCATCTAACTTTTGAGTAAGAAAATTGGGAAAAAATAGGGGGAAAAGGGGAAAATAAGAGGAAAATAAGAGGAAAATAAGAGGAAAATAAGAGGAAAATAAGAGGAAAATAAGAGGAAAATCTGGAAAAAGCGGTAAAATCAGGGAAAAAATTAAATCGGGAGAAAAAAAAAGATCCCAAAATATGGGAAACCGATTTAAATTGGATAATTATCAGGCCTGCATTTTGAACCCCTTAAAACACATTTCTTATTTCATTTGTAATGCGTTTTGGAGGAGCATATGCTGGAATAATGATTTTTCTTCTATTTCTCTTCCTCTCTCTCTCTCTCACACATCTCTGCGCCCCCTCTCTATTGCATAAAGTTTGCGACCAGGGCATGTGTCCCCTCAGAACCCCCATAGATATGCCATTGTGAAAAGCTATTGAAGTATATGGATTATTTCAATATTACGGGGAAATATTTTGCATAGGTAATGTAATTCTGTTTTCTAATTTAGTATATCATCGATTGTAAACCTGATGAATTTCGTAGATCAAGGGACGTTCATTTACAAAAAGTAAGATGAAAAGCATGTTCGCTTTTACCTATTCTGCCATGCATTTAGTTTATTTGTTTATTGTTAAAATAAGGGCACTAGGGTTGGAATGTGAGAAAAGCATAGGATTGAATCGTCTCAAAATAAGAAAAATTGTACAAATAGAATTGTTATATCAGAACTGATTTCATTATTTACTATATAACTCAATGTATCTACCTATTGCTTTAGTCCTCTTGACAAAGCAGACCATCGAGAAAAAGAAAGTCACAACTGGAACCCCGCCAACCTCCAGCTCACGCGCGGAACGCACACACACATAATCATCCTCTCACGAGCAGCCCAAGACCAAACCTGGGACATGTTGCCAGACAAGGAGAGCCCTTACAAAAATGTCCTGTGGTAATTCCTGTGGTACCTGATTTTACCACACAAAATACCACATGAATATTTAGTACCACAGGAACTTTTGAAATATTAACTCGACTCCTGTGGTATAATGTCAAAGGCTGCATGCATGGCTGTGGTAATTTTTTATTTCCTGTGGTACCTGATGTTACCACACAAAATACCACAGGAATATTTAGTACCACAGCAATTTGTGTAGTAATGTCACTAGACTCCTTTGGTAATGTCAACGGCTGTCTGTGGTAACTTTGTATTTCCTGTGGTACCTGATGTTACCACACGAAATACCACATGAATATTTAGTACCACAGGAACTCTTGAAATATTAACTCGACTCCTGTGGTATAATGTCAAAGGCTGCATGCATGGCTGTGGTAACTTTGTATTTCCTGTGGTACTTGATGTTACCACTCAGAATACCACAGGAATATTTAGTACCACAGCAACTTGTGTGGTAATGTTACTAGACTCCTGTGGTAATGTCAACGGCTGGCTGTGGCAACTTTGTATTTCCTGTGGTACCTGATGTTACCACACGAAATACCACATGAATATTTAGTACCACAGGAACTCTTGAAATATTAACTCGACTCCTGTGGTATAATGTCAAAGGCATGCATGGCTGTGGTAACTTTGTATTTCCTATGGTACCTGATGTTACCACACGAAATACCACAGAAATATTTAGTACCACAGCAACTCGTGTGGTAATGTCACTAGACTCCTGTGGTAATGTCAACGGCTGGCTGTGGTAACTTTGTATTTCCTGTGGTACCTGATGTTACCACACGAAATACCACATGAATATTTAGTACCACAGGAACTCTTGAAATATTATATCTTCCTTTAAAACCCAGAGTATGGAGGGAAAAGGTTAGATTTACACCAGGAAAGACAAACTTTAAGTGTATTCCAGAGCAAGAATTTAACAAAATGGGGCAGGATCGCAGAGTTTACCATACCAGGCCAAGCTTAATACATGACTCAGACTGTAGTCCCACACTGCCACTCATGTGTGGGGAAATACAAATAGTCGGTCTGCAGAAAACGATTAACTTTGCTGCTCTAGACTGCTAGCTGCTGGAGCTACTTTAAAGATCATCATTTTGTCCAGGAGGTGAGTAATAAAATTATACATAATTCAATACAGAATTGTGTTTGCTTTCTGTACAAAATAGGAAATTTGGTTAGTAAATCTTACTCTTATGAATTTGGTTCATGAAAAAATGAAAACCGATCGCATTTGATGAAGGTCGTAGATGACCTACTGTACTGCATCTATGCGGTAGGCCTACATATTTATAGTCACCTATATTCTGTGTACCTACATGTAAGGCTTTTCATTGGAAGTGAAATATCAAACATGAATCTTAATTAGTATAAAATGCGTCCTAAAAAATGAGGATCGTCCGCGAAAATTTTGCGGAAGTTTTTTTTTTCTTCTGCGGGTTTTGGGTTCCCGATCCGTCTACTTTCATGGGTTGTCCGTCTTCCCTAGGATTTATCGCTCAAAACGTAAAAGTCTCTGTAGACAACAAAGTAAATGTAAAATTATTGCGGAACCCGTTTTTCGCATCGCCAACGTGCGGATCGGAAATCAGAATCTTCAGCGAAAATGCGGACGATTCTTATTTTTGCGTTCATGTCACGTCATGAGTTTGTGAGGGATGCAAGTAATTGTAGTTTTTAGATGAATTTCATTTGTACAGTGTATGCCATGTTCAACTCTTAATTTTCGCTAGATTTATTTTGAGAGCATAATAGAATACTACAATGTACTTAATTTTGTATTTGTATTTTTTTATTTTTCAGGGTATCTTCGGCTGCTGGATAGTCATCAAAGTGGACTGTGTCGCACTGGTATGCTTGTCTTCTGGTGTACATGCAGACATGCAGTCTTAATTTGTAAGACTGAACTGTCCAAAACACATCAAGAAAATGCAAGACATGAGTGAGAGTGTGAGACCCATACTGGGTAAATGTTCATCGGTATGGGATTCCTATATTAAATGGAAAGCATTTCAAAATGATGTAAATTATGCCAACCAACAAACATTCAGCAAGTACTTCCAGGTGGCCATGCCCTGTCATAATCACCTTGCGTTCGGTCGAAATGAATCTGAGAAATAAATCTTCAATACACGTCTTTGTACCAAGGCAATTATCTTGACGAACATAAATTGAATTAACTTACAGCGTAATAAAATATTTACATATATCCAATATCTGTGTGTGACTATATCTTCATAACTTTATTTCTCTACACTTTTGGCCATGACAGCTCATTGCTGGTATAGTTGATGCCAGTATTGTGTAACACTTTATAGATGTGTATTCATGTATCTATAGCTTTTTTTTAGTATTCATTTAAATGCATCTGAAGACTATTCATGTTTGACAATTGACATCTTTTGACACTTGACAGATAGACCTAGCTGCAAGTGCTATTAATTAACACTTTTAACAGTGTTATGGATGTAAACTTATTTATGTATTGTATACCTTTAATTGCCTTCACATGTATTCATTCATATACATTTTTTAAGAATTAATTTTTGGACTGTTTATGTTCGTCATGATATCTCATTGAAACTTGCCAGATAGCCTTGCTACTGGTATGTAACATTTTATAGTTAATATATATACATGTACATGTGTATCCATGCACTTGTACACATATCCACTTAAAGGTAGTGAATCCTTTTTGCTGCCAACATCAATTTCTGTAGAACTTTGCAGGAATTTTAAATATATCACGTATGTCCTATCTGTGAAATTTAAACGTTAGCAATATCCAAGTATTCAAATTATGCAAGGAAACCCATTTATTTTCTAGACTTCACTGTCAGATACTATGAGTGACTGACTGACTTCTTTTTTTCTTGGGTAATATCCCTGCATAAAATGAGCTGTAAAGGGTACATGAGCATTGTACACATCAATAACCTGTTTCTAGTAATGGGCAAAAAAAACTGCATACATTTCCAAATTTGAACCAAATCTGACCCTTTTCTGTTGTAAAGTGTGCATTGAATGTATCTAAGAATATATCAAGGGTTTTATTCTAAAATGTTTGTTTTGCATGTTATTTTTTATAAGTCTAGTTTTGTCATCTCAAATTCCTGTGGTAATGTCTGGTATATGGTAGGCATGCTAGGTAGTCCTGTGGTACCTGCAATGCGGGAATCCTGTGGTAACTGGCGTGTGGTACTCCTGTGATACCTGCATGGTGTATGGTAATCCTGCACCCTGTGGTATAACTGACGTGTTGTATAACTGGCGTGTGGTAATTCTGTGGTAACTGGCGTGTGGTAATCCTGTGGTAACTGGCGTGTGATAATTCTGTGGTAACTGGCATATGTGGTAACTGTCCTGTGGTAATGTCCCCCAAAACCACACAAATTACCACAGAAATATTCCTGTGGTAATTTGTGTGGTAATTTTATGTGGTTACTGGCGTGTGGTATTCCTGTGGTAAATGGCGTGTGGTAATCCTGTGGTAACTGGCGTGTGGTAATTCTGTGGTATTCTGTATGGTGACCGGTGTGTGGTAATTCTGTGGTAACTGGCGTGTGATAATCCTGTGGTAACTGGCGTGTGGTAACTGTCCTGTGGTAATGTCCCCAAAAACCACAAAAATTACCACATAAATATTCCTGTGGTAATTTGTGTGATAATTTTATGTGGTAACTGGCATGTGGTATTCCAATGGTAACTTACGTGTGGTAATCCTGTGGTAACTGGTGTGTGGTAATTCTGTGGTATTCTGTATGGTAACCGGTGTGTGGTAGTCCTGTGGTAACTAATGTGTGGTATTCCTGTGGTAAATTGGGACAATCCCACAGGACCATTGTATCTAGTACCACATACTAATCCCTTCTGTGGTATCTGTTACCACATGTTAATCCATGTGTTTACTGGCGTGTGGTAATTCTGTGGTATTCTGTATGGTAACCGGTGTGTGGTAGTCCTGTGGTATTCCTGTGGTAAATTGGAATGTCCCAATTTACCATTATGTGGTAACTGGCGTGTGGCAATCCTGTGGTAGCTGGCGTGTGGTAAAGTCCTGTGGTACAGTCCTGTGGTAATCATGTGGTATTACCACAGGACATTTTTGTAAGGGAGGGAACGGAGGGAGGGACATAGGTAGATACATAGATTTAAATAGTAAACAAGTCAACGCAAAGCATAGCATCCCCTCGCAGGATACAAATGGCCTATATACATCAAAACCAGTTACCTCCATTGGACTATACTATTAAATTACTAGGCAAGGAAGTTAACCACATTTTCACATATATAATTAGGTGTTTTTGCATATTTAATGAGCTATGTTCTTTCACCTTTGACCTACATACTCAGAAATTGAACTAAGGCTGTGTTTTGATACCATGAACCTTCATATCAAATTACATTAAGATCCGTCAAACATTACTCAAGTTATGGATCCAAAACCAGATACGCATATTTAATGAGCTATGACCTTTGACCTATATACTCCTAAATTGAACTTAGGCTGTGTTTTGATACCATGAACCTTTATGTCAAATTTCATTAAACTTCGTCAAACATTACTCAAGTTATGGATCCAAAACCAGATTCGCATATTTAATGAGCTATGAACTTTGACCTTTGATCTACATACTCCAAAATCGAACTTAGCCTGTATTTTGATATCATGTACCTTAACATCAAATTTCATTAAAATCCGTCAATCATTACTCAAGTTATCGATCGGACGGAAGGAAGGACGGACTGCAGCGTTTCTACGTGTATATCCCCTCCGACTTCGTCGGCAAGGGGATAATAATAAAATCAGTTCTGATTTAACTAATTTACCTCAATATTAAATCAATTATGTATCTATCTACGCTGTATTATTGCTTAGACCAGCACATATGAAAGCGGGAGGCATGTCCCAAGAAAGAGGTTAGCAGGGGAACCAAGGAAGACGTTGCCGCAAACAACGTCGTCGTAGCAAACAATTTTTCATCTGCCGCAAATCCCTTAAGGCAAACGGTTGTGAAGGAATCAAGAGACATTCAAAAGGCAGTTTCGCGGTGACGCAAATATCGCACCTTGAAAGAAAGCAGCGGGTACCAATACCCGTGGCAATCGTGAGACCACGGCTCTGCACCAGATACCTGCAGACTGAGTGTCTTTGACGATCCATCTAAAGATGGATTCCCAAGAAGCCAGACTAAGAGCTCAGGGGGTAACAAAGAGTTGACTGTCACTGCGGCCAGTCTTGGTTAATTTCACAAAATAAACCAACGTCCATCAGAGAATAAATCTCACCTCCAGCCATAGTAATCCGCCTTTGAATAGCGCTTCAAACATCTATGAAGACTCTAAGCGCTTGGCAGCACAATTTTTTTACCCCGGACCTCAAATCCAGGCTTGCCTGTAGACCAAGCCCCGACCTTTTACAACGCCAAGCACGGCCTAACCAGGCTGGTAATCGTCCTAGCCACCAGGCGTACCTAGTCCGAATATCTCTAATTTGCTATCCAACGGTAGCAGGAAACCCGCCAGGGAGCTTGTTGTTTGTAAAACACAACAGTGACGGACACTGATAACCCTCAGAATTAGCTGGGGAAATGCGTCTGAGAGATATTTCCTAAAGGAAACCTGCGCATCGGCCGCCCAAGGACTGGTCAGCATTGGGGATTAGCTCTACTGAGAACCAAATAGGGCGCCGAAGTCAAGTGCGAGGCAGGGTACCAGACAGGGCCACGGATCCGGAAAAAAACCAAAACCCCAGAGGGGAAGGGGGAGACCCGATCCTGCTACCGACTCCTCCCACGGAGGAGTAGCAAGGGTAGGCGGGAGGTGGAAGCCTAGCCACCACCAACGGGCAAAAAGCCTGGGAGAAAGGGCGAACCACAGACAGAGCCTTTCAGAGCTTGGCAAGACGGGTCCCGAAACGATAACGGGAACCGGCAAACACCAGACAAGTGTATTAACCGAGTCCAGTAAGGACACACCTGGGGCAGGGGCAATGTCCATACCAGCCCCCCTGGGTGACCGATGGACCTAGGGTAAACCCTGTTGCCCAACAAGATGCTTCGTCGCATTGAGAAGCTCAGTCTGAGCGGCTGGAGAGAAGACAGGCCGAGGTAAAAACTTTGTGGTCTAGATCTTATTACCTATTGACTTGGGAGAAGTAGGTATAAATGAGTAAAGCAGTTGCCTCACGATCTAGTGGCTCAACAGTCATAACCAAATATAAACAGGTCACATTTACGGGGATTGTCTGAAAACCTTGTTGGTGTTATCGTACTTTAAACATCATTCAATGTACTACTCAAAACGACATTGCAATATAGTGGAGGTGATCCAGGATTGTCTGAGAGCAGGGGGATCTTTTTCCCGAGGAATAAGATTCGGTAATCCCACTGGCTCTCCCATATTTGCTGACCAAAGAGGATAACAAATTCTGAACATTGATTATTTGTTTTCTTCCTTCTTTTCCATCCACTAATGTTAGTCTTCTATTAAAGATACAATGTCCCTTTTACAGCCGACATCAAATTCCGTAGAACTTTGCAGGAACTATAAATATGTCATGTATGTCCTATCTGTGAAATTTAAACGTTAGCAGTTTCCTAGTATTCAAATTATACAAGGAAACCCATTTACCTTCTACACTTCACTGTCAGACACTATTGAGTGACTGACTGACATCTTTTTTCTTTGGTAATAACATACATGTACAAACTTGTAACAGGTACATGAGCATTTGTCTACATCAATAACCCACTACTTGTCATGGCCAAAATTAAAATTTGAATCTTTGTGCAGCACAAAACGTACAACCATTCGGTACAAGGGTCTGAAAATCAGACTATTACTTAGGTGATTGCAATCACTTATGTCGATGTGACAAATAATGATCGTTTTTCCCCACGAAAAGCCATTTTTAACTACCCTTTCGTTTTGAGGGAAGTTCTAAATAAGTATCGTCCTTCAAATGCTGTTGGAATGTAACCTTTTCATTTTTTTAAACCTGCAAATGGGACAAAGTACATGTTCCTTTAAACAAAGGAAGAATTGGGTACCGGTAGTTACGATGAGAGTTATTTAACTTAAAAATGAAGAGAATAATTTATTTGGAAACGTAACATCAAACATAAGTATTATATAAATAGTTTAAAGGTAAAGACCAGTATTTGAAACGCCCCAATTTGAAAAAAAGAAATGGAAGCTCTTATTACCAATCATGTGAAAGAATATGTTTTGACTAATACATGATGATACAAATTTTGCCGGGAAACCGCCTACTAATTGATATATTTGGTAAATTAGTTTATCTATTGGACTGTGAGAGATAAACGCACGTGTCGCGCACGTGTGCGTAGTCCCATATACATCTTTCTGTGTACAGTGCTTGTAACTTTACGAAGACTGGGCCAAATTTCTTATCATTTTGATGATTCCAGAACCTTGCAGTACACACCAATACTTATATGCTAGATGATCAACCTTTTCTGATCGATTCCACAACGTTTCTTTCACAATGCAATCGCATGACCATAACTGGTCTTTATCTTTAATAAAATATTTCTTCTTTATTTCTTTATTTAAAAATAATATCAAGAAATATACATTTTTTCCTAAAAAACAAATATCTGTTTCCCATTATTTACCAATGCAATTCAATCTTATGAAATCAGGAATACTATTATCCTGACTGAATATATGGCATCCATTTCATTTAAAAGAATGATTTACCAAATATGCAACATGGATGATACACAGGTTTGTACTGACCTTGGAATTGACTGCTTTATTTGCAAGCACTGAGTAGAAGACGTCATGCATAGTACCATCGATCGTCACAGATTTAAGTGATCGTGATGAGCAGATGAATTCAGCCAGGTCCTCTGAAGCCGTCCGTCCACATGACTTCTCAATGATCAGGTGATCCTACAAGGTACATGTACACAAATAATATTGTAAGGCTAGAAACATAAACGTTTGAAAATAATACCGGATTATCCTGATTAATCCTTTGTATCATCTCTTGAGCATTGTGTGTACTAAGAATTAAAGAGTAATATTGATACTGATTTTAAATAATGTGTTGCCATTTTCCATGTGTATCTTTATTATACTGGTTTGATTAGTATGCACGTGTAAATCCTATTGGGATTCGTGATATTAAAAGTGTTATATAATTAAACAAGGTTTTAATGCAAATACATGAAAGACGGGTTGTGCTGCAATTAAATGACAATAAATCACCACTCCTATTAAGAGATTAAAGTCCTAATACTCATGGGTACCTGATATGCTTGAGCGCTAGTTACTTTGGCAGCTCGGCTACGACCAGGGTAATATGTGTAAAGCGCCATGAGCGTCAGAACCTGACGGATACCGGCGCTATATAAATAACTATATTATTTTTTTATTTTTTATTTATTAATTATTGTAAATAACAATAGTAAATGTTTTTTGTGTACATTGCAGTTTTCAGATTTAAAATATGATCACAGTTGAACCCCTGCCAGATCCATGGAAGTTGTTTTGAACATGCTCCATGATTTAAAAAAAAATGGGTGAAAAGAATTTTGAACAGAATGCGTTGAAATATTAGCACATGTCAAGTCTTCAAACCAAACAACGTCATCCCACGTCTGAGAGAATGAAATTTGAATCAAATAGAGACTGTATAACTCAAAGAGATCATACAAAGATGAAATGTATACGTTGCTTCAATTCAACGTTACTTTCCTTACCGCTTCACGATGATTCATGATGAAAATATGCCCTGATACTGTATGTGCCTGCATCTCTTCAGTGATCTTCAGTTCCTTGCCGTACTTAGAGGAGAGATGATCCGCCACTGCTTTAGCCACTGCTTGGTCTTGGCTCTCGTATGCTACATCTACGATAAAGCCATCATCACTACCCTGTCTTGTCAACGCTATGAGACGAGATACGATATCCAAGCCGACCTCCTTCTGCTGGGCCGAGGTGAAGTACAGTAGGTACCTGTATTCTCCTGCTCTCTTGATAATATCCAATATCAACCTGCCATATTCATTATGGTTTAAGTTATGAAGGGATGCAAGATAAATCCCTGATAGATATTCCTGGAAGAGCTTATGGGGAAACTGCACCGATTTTGCTACTGAATTTTGATTTTTTCTTTTGTCTCGCCTCGAAGGAATACGCTTTTCTTTAGTAAGTACCCCAACTTTACAACCTACATCGATGGACTCTGGACAGCTCTGAAACTCGTCCTCTGTGAATACCAACTGTCTCTCAAGAAGTCCATTGAAGGTAATGTGGCCAATCTGAAGCAGGTGATGAGGAATATCTGAAAGATTCTCCTTCAATTTATCTTCACCAATACCTGATGGAATGGGCTTCGAAAGGTAATGATCAACCAAAAAGTCGACCATCTCATCAAATAGCTGGGAGAATGTTTGCAGCTTGGACATTGCCTCTCGGCGCTCTCCATCATATTCTTTCCACATGATGCACAGCATGGCTGTGTATATAGGGTAGGGGCCATGTTCTCTAAGATCACATCGTTGTTTGATATGAATTGGTTCAGATCTTCAGAGGAAGCTGTGTCTGGATGAAAGAACTTGGTGATGTAGGAAGAGAGGTTTTCAGCAGAGAAACCTTCTACAGCAATGAAAGCATACACCTTTCTGAGATCGGCATTCTTCCTAATCTCATCTGATCTCCACTGCCGTGATGTGATTAGTACTGTCCCTGAATTGAACAGACGATTGAAAGTGATTAAGGCGATTTGCTGATTGCTGCTAAGATTGACAGCAGACTCATCTAGGCCGTCCAGGACAAGAAAGACTTCATCCGAATTTGAGAGGATGTGCTTGTCTAGCTGCTTGGCTGTGACCGGATTGTTGTCAGAAAGATATGTCTTCACTATCTCTCCAACAGTCTTTTCCTTTGCCTCGCGAAAAAGGATGACAAGAACCAATTTGAAATCTTGGTAACCTTTTCCGTCGATCCAGTCCCAAGCGATCTTGGCGCAGAAAGTGGTCTTCCCCACACCACCTTCACCTTCCACCAACAAGCGTTTGGGATAGATTCCGTTGACTTTCGTCTTGAGGAGGTCATCGTATAGAAGCGGTGTCTTGCGCTTTGTACCTTTGTCTTCTTTCATCAACATTAGATTGGTGAAGATCCGTTCAAAATCAAGTAGAAGCTCGTTGTTCAGTGGATTAGCTTGAATCTGACATAGATTGATTGCATAATAGCGTTTGACCTCTTCAGCAACCCGTTGGATTTCCTCCTCTGTCATGGGCGGTATGTGATCACCAACCTGACCTGTGATGAGATTGTGAAGAACGTTAATTGGCTTCATTGACACTAGTGTTTAAACGTAAAACAACATCAACAGCAGCATCAACAACATAACAAGAACAAAACACATGAATCCCACAAATGTAATATAAATGAACATTTAACTTACTTCCCAAATCTCAATTTGAATTTGCGAGCTGATCATGATCAGGGGCTGAGAAAAAGGGGTAGAGGGTGTTTTTGTTTCTTATGTTTTTTTCTTCTTTTCATAGTAGCTGAAAAACCTCAAATTTTCATTATTTGTACATACTGCATAATTATGTGATGAAAATTGTTGTTAGTTATTTCCTATCCGTAATGGATCATCCATGTATATGATGCATATTTATATTCACAAAATGGTTATTGATGTTTTTTGTTCTGTTGGAGAAAATGGAGGAATAAACATGAATCCCCTCCCCCAACACTGTGCTTGCGTCTGTGTTTGAAATCACACCAAATGTTTAAGCAGTTGTTTACTTTAGAATTAACATTTCTACTACATGTAGTTTAATCAGATGAACACTGTCAATCACTGATGGGCCGTTTCTGGAAAAAAAACTGCATGACAATAATTCCGGAAGTGCCTGGACCACAAATTGCAAGTTCACTATCTCAAGCTAGATTGAACCAAAGATAACTTGTGTAATATTATCAGTATTACCTCACATAATTCTTGTATATTAACTGATTTTTTGTAAAGACAGTACCTTTTTTATAATTGCATGTACAATCAAATGTAGTGCTCATCTCTGGACTGCCCAGAGAACAGTTTGAACTTAAAAGAAGATACTCAGATACATAGAGAAATATTATCCTTCTTTTGGTATTCATTTTTTTATGAAACAAGATAGATTTCTCACCTCTATTTTTGGAACAGTCTTCTGTTTGTTGTACAGTGAATTTTGCAGATTCTGCTGATGTTGTTAAAAAAATAAAAGGGAAGAAACTATTTATGAGTACTTCATTTCTAATATTGTGGAAAGGTTCAAATATCTTATTATCATGTACTTAATGTAATAATTCTCTTGTATCTCTGCTTCACATAAAAGATTTATTTGAAATTTGACCTGAATCTTGTAAAAAAGTTTAATATTGTGAACAGTAACACAAATTTGATATTTTCTTAAGCCAGGAATGGCGCTCTTCTGTGTAATGCTTTTGTATAAACATATGTACCAACAAATGTTTTGCTTGCCTTTGGACATTGCTATAAGCGGGGTGGCATAGCAATTAAATTGTACACTTTTGTGACTAAAGCACCAACTTTGGCACAGCGGTAGATTAAAAGAGCAATGCGCCATTTATTTTTCATGATGTATGAATAAGAGTCTAGGTTGAGAGCTTCTGAGACAGTTAATTTCAAATTACCATTGACTACCATGTTTCATTCTAGTTCCTATTAGAGAGGATGGCGACCATAAGCATGGAGAAAAATTGAAAATAATGATTTTGATACACACAAAAATTCACTGACTCAGATTTGCTGAAATATTTTAATTTTGGACAAAGCATACACGGAAAAAGTACCCTGAAGGAGTCATTTTGAAAAATGCGCATATCGTACCCTAAAGGCCAAATTTGAGGTGTCTCAACATCAAGTTTACTACTTTTATCACAACATGCACAATTAGGCTTAAATTGAACATTATGCCACCCCACTATCATGTCCATGATCTGCTTTGAGGCTATTGAGTAGTGAACAAATTGTGTTTTTAATGGTAATTAAAATTCTCTTTTTTCTGTATGAAAGGCATCATTGAACTACTGTATACAAAGAATCTCTTACCGGGTACGGAAATGCTTGGATACTGGTCTGCCAGGTTATCCAATTGAGCTTTTATTAGTGCAGACCTCAATGCCGCCTTTTCCGTCGAAGGTGTTTGTCTATTTTGCCATATCTTGAGCAAATCCAATGTTCCCATATAATTCACTCCTTGCTTGGCGTTTTCTTCAATCTTGCGACAAATTTCTGCGTATCCAAATCCCAAGGCTTTTCCGAGAGCATGGATGTCTGAATTTCTGTGTAGGGCCTCAGCTATGTCCTTCAAGATGTCGTCGAAATCTGTACATTGTAATACGGTTTACTGTGAATATCTATGAGTATGTATATACTTTCAATCCTTATTGCTCCTAAACAAAAAGGATTATATCTCTGAAGCTTTTTAGTGAACACGTCAGAAATTACATTTCATGAACAATGTTGTCAAGGTCACGTGATCCACAAGGTCATCTTCATGGTCTAGCCCAATTTTTCAGAAAATCTCAACATTTGGTGGGCAGTATCTCTCAAATCCATCCCTGATTGACCTAAAACTTGAGATTTGGAGCTGTGAGATCACACTCAGCAAGCACACTAAGTTTCATCAAAATCAAAAATTGTTGGGTTAAACCCATTGGGTGATTTGACATGGAATTGACAAATACAGATGAGGGAACTCTGCGCTTAAGTAATGTTTTATGTCACATGAAATGCTCCATCCACTCATTCACTTTCATCTTGTAGACGGAATTCAGCATTGTGAAAGTACATGGAGCTCATACAAATTCAAATGTATCAGAAATAATCATAAATGAAGGCTTGTGGTGTCTTGGGTGAAGTGCAACAGGGTATTTACACCTTCACGTCATTAAACAAGCGTATTAATTAAGTATGTGTAACTGCTTTAAAAAAGTGATTGACTAGAAAACAATTCTGTTCATATCTACATTGTATGTGTCAACGTCCTCCACACACAAGTGCCCATGAGCAATGTATTTTCAAGTGGATAAATTCTCTACATATTTTGCAGAAATAATCTGCATAGTTAGAGAAAACAGTTCAATGACGAATATGTTCTGCTCTTAAATTTTGGTGTAGAAAACAACACCTGTTCAAAGTCAATTTCCTCATTTTGGGTTTAAAAATCTGTAAAATGGTCATAAAATTGTGAAAATATGTCATAGAATGCTCTTCTTTTTTCTTTTTTTACTGCAGTTTATACAAAAATCCTGTCTTGACTATATGGCAATTAGGTTTTGAGTAATTGGTTTAAGAAATCATACCTCTTCTGACAATTGTTTTTCTTATATCTAAGAGCCTAAGAGGAATGATTTAAAATATGATATGAAGGAGAAAAGATTAAGGTCTGGAACTAACTTTTCCCAAAACTGTACATCCTGATTTCCAAGGACAGACATAGAAACAAATCTTTCATTGGGTTTGAAATTTTGACCCCTAGTATGACAAAAAGTGGACACTACCCTTGTATGTGTGTTTGATGGGGATGGGTGTGTGTACATGTATGTGCGTATGCATGTGGTTAATACCGTACCTTTCCGTATTCTATCAGCAAGTTGAACCAGCTTAATGCTTTCTAATTTGTTGACTAGTATCTCCCTCGCCTCGCTTTCACGTACTGTCTTCCGCCATTCGTAAAGCATGGAGTAGCCCATATTGCCTTCCTCAAACTGATTTAGTTGAGCCTCAGTGAATCCTAAAACTTGTCCGACCTTCCTGAAATCTGAGGGATCCATACCGTCGGCAACGAGATTGAGCTCAAGCTCGGTCAGACTTCCAGGGATAAATTATAGAAAAAAAAATAAAGAATGATTAATTTCATATAGTGCTTATAGATATTTGCGAGATTTTTTTATAAAAAACCCTTTCATTTTATTTTATTTTGACTTTAATGATATGCAAAATATTGGAAGATATGTGGACCTGTTAAACAAAATGAAAATATGCAAAACTTTTTCACATTCTGATTTCATTCATCAATTTCAACCGATAATATTTACCAGCAAAGTCAATGGCTGTTATTTTACGTAAATCTAAACACGAGCTGAGACGCTGAGCTTAGGCTCTGTTCAGAATCGAAATTAACAAAGGAAATTAGTCTGAGGACTAATTGAATTATCGCTCGGTAAACATGATCTTCGGTCGAGAGTCTGGTTTAGAAGAATACGGACTGATGGATTTTAATGTTCATAGGTTGCTCATACTGCTTACTTTTCATTCGGACCAGGGTTTTGTTCTACGTCACCGGATCTCAATAGGAGTATGGTGTTCATGCCTGGACAGTCATTTCCTTTGGTTGCATATTCTTCACCGCTGGTTGTCCCTGTTCCGAGGACCGGATAGGTAGGTGATCCATGATATTCCGTTTCTTTCTGGAGGACAATTATGGACAAAAGAAACTTTTGAAAAGGATGATGCGACATTTTTGTCAAAATACATGTAGAATCACGAATTATTAAGAATTCTGTCTAAGAGTAAGAGTAAAGGGCATTTAACTATCGATTAGAGTGTATTGAACGTCAAAGCTATAATTTTTCCACAGCAATTTAAATAATCAGATCGTTTTCTAAAACCTGTTCTCATTTTGAATAGCTCATTTTTTTCTTCTAATTACCTGTACCTGTTCTAGAGCCCTTGTTACAAACATGACAAAAGGAATTATCATATACAGTGCGTTATTACTACACAATTGAAACGTTGGGAAATCATCATTTCACACTTACATTTCACTTACGTCATCTTCGCATCTCCGAGGTTTAACAAATCCGGCAAAAAAAAAAAAAAATTGACATGCAATTTTCGGCGCTAGTTCACAAGTGTGCCCATACTTTGGACATTACCAAAAATCAACTAAATCTTCAGCAATTGTTCAACTTATGGTCATGATTTCAAAGTCGTTATCTTTCCTATCTGTCTCGTTTCAATGTTCTTATCTTTTTTGGAGTATTTTTCCTAAAAACAAAGACATTTTGATACAAGTAATAATAATAATATTCCGGTTTCAGATATGCGCGTAATACATCTACATTGTCTTGGAAGCGCTTTACAGATATACCGGTCGCTAACTTCACGCTTATAACATTAGGTTTTCTTTTTTTTAGGAAAATACTCTAACAAAAATTGACACTAAATTTGATTTTTAGTATGTTATAGTATTACTCTTAACGCGCGAGTTAAAGGTCAAAAGTACGGGCACACTTGTAAACTACAGACCTGCCAAGTTATCCAGAATGCAATGTGGGACATCTGTAATCAAGAGTCCTCAGAGCAAAACGAACAACGCGAGCGGAGCGTACAAAGGCCGGGGGTCCAAGCGTACAAAGGCCGGGGGTCCAAGGGGCCGCCCGAGGCCCCCGGAAGTTCATGGGTTTCGGCACTTTCAGGCATGTAGGAAAGGGTATCCAGAGGCCTAACAACAATGATTCTTAATGCTTAAAGGTAATACAAAGTTCTGGTATGGGTTCATGAATTAGGTTCAAATGAATATATTGGAAGCATATGCGATCCTACAATATTGAGTGATCGTTTTAGCGGTTGAAATCGAGTCTAAAGTTATGAAATTGTAAATAATAAACTTTATGTTGTATAGCTCCCTCTCAAGGTCGAGATATTAATTAAGCTATAAAACCTTGAATGTTTCTTGACTAAAATTGACCGACTAGCTATTCCCGTTTGGAAATTCTATATCACAACTACATATTCTGAGATTTTCATGGTCGCAGCTACAATGTACGGCCGTATGCGCTATTTGAAATTCATCAAAATTTACCGAGAGCACCGGTAAATTTTGATATTCCATTTTTCTCGAAAACAGAAGTGTTTTAATGGATACAATTTTCAAGTGCTTATAATACATCCACAGGGGCAACCAAATATATCAAAATTGTAAAGATTCACAATCCACCCGATTTTCAAAATTTCCCCAAACTTTGTATTACCTTTAAGTTTACAAAAACTGGGCGTTATTTGATTGACTGATTGCACAAAGCGGGACCTGGCAGGTCTGGGACCATCGCCTAATTTCCAAAACAATATTCCCCATTGAAGACTAATGCGATCATTGTATTATTTAAAAGCCTATTATTTTATACAGCTCAAGACAACCAATTGAATTTTTGTATTGTTTTTTTTAAACTTTTATATGAGAGGGGTGGTTCTAGGAAATACATTTTGTTAAAGCAATCGTTTACCTTGATCGATGGTGTTGTTTGCTCGGTGTTTATCATTGTATCAAGCCTGGATTTAGGTGATAGGTCCAATGATTGGTCCTCAATCCCCGATGGTGCAGAGTTTGATGTCTCCTCCTTGTTTAGTTTGATACTATCTGGCTCACCAGAAAAAGCTGCAGGTACATGTGAGTACGATTCTGTGCCAACTTCAGGTTGGTCTGTGTTCCTTATTTGAGCGGATTTAGAGGGGTATTCAGGTGACATGACATTAATGGCTATGTCTCTATCGTCCACTGTGCCTTCCGTACATGACCGGGAATCTGGATTATGCACGACAGTAGTATCACGGACAGTGTTTGTCTCATTTGCCGTTGGAGAACCACTGTTTTCAGCACATGAAGACTCAGAGTGTGAGACCTCGGTAGGTCCGGGGCCTTTTACTTCACATGAGGATCCACTCTCCTTGACAGCATCACACTCAGGACCGTCACATTGTGACCGAGTCTGTGAAGTGCGAGGTGAAGCGTTACATTCTGAGTTGTTTTCTTCGGGGGACTGAACATTCCTGGCTCTTTTTATCAAGTTGACAAGTTTGTTCCAAAAGTAGTTGTAGTCATATTCTTTCTTCCGCCGACGTATAAACGTTCCAATCCTGACACGCCACTCACCGAGAGACACAGGCATGGTGACATCCAGATGCTGTATGACAGATTTAAAGAAAATACATAAATCAGTTAAATGTGAAAAATTTGGATAACAATTAGTAGTACTGTAGTAGACCCAGGGGCGTCGCTAGACCTTTTTCAGTGGGAGGGGGGGGGGGGGGGTGTAGCGGCCAACGATTACCGAAAAAACTAGCCACCAATTACCGACAAAATTAAATGTCCAATATCTACAAATTTAACCCTATAAACCCGGGGCCGAAGGCTAAATTTTTTCTCCAATGGACTATGACTGTATAGTACTTGCGTATGCGCAAATCTTGACGATTCATTAATTATTAGAGAAAGAAGACGATTCGTTGTACAGTTTTCGACTCTTAAAGTAGATATTTATTGATTTTAAAAACTAACTTTGTTTTCATTATTGCAAAGTTGAAACTTTAATTCGACAAGGTTATCAAAATTCAATGCTTGGAAACATCCGAAGTAATGATTATTATAAATTACAAAACGATTAAATACAGCCCCGGCATAGCACCTGAAGGGCTCTCCGAACGCTGCTGAGATGTGTGAGATCACAGTATGGACATGACTTGCACAAGCAGACGATGTCCCATGACATCTCACACATTTTCAGTGCCTGTGTTTTCATCTTCTCTCGAGTTCTTTCTCTTACTTCACTACCGTCAGGCTAAATATATAATCTATTACCTCACTCTAATCTCCGCGCATGGTTTTATTTTGATGACAAATTATTTTTATTTTAGTTTTATTTTGATTAAAAAATAAAGGAATCTGTCGCCTGTAAACAAAATAAGACGCCATTGCATATTCAGCTGCACGCACCGGGGTATGTTCGGCGTTTCAAGAGGGAACAAATGCCGTCCTTAATATCATTCCGGGGGTTTTCAATTTGAAAGTCTGGTTTCTTTGATTGTTAATTAACACATATCCTGTGTATTTACAAGCAAAAGATTTTAGTTATCGGAATCGGGTCATATCCCCCTTTGAATGGTTTGACATGCCATTAAATGTATATACACAAAACTCATTATAATTTGAGAAATAATAGCTTTGCAATTATGTTCATTCTCTATGGGAAGTCGTCTGCTTGGGCAGTGTTGGTCTATATAGTGACGTCATTAAAAACATCGTTATTTTTCCGGCGAATCTCTCGCATATCCCAGCTGCTATGGAGGTGGTTGTATTTGTATTTTTATAAATCACCCGATATGTAGTTGACCTAAAACTTGTACGATGGCCATCTGTTAGCTTACCAGTTTTTAGTGATACATTACTCCATGACTTTTACAAGCCGGTCGCCTGTCTGATTATCAAGATATTAATGATTGGAATTACAAATTTTGAAAACCGTTCGCCGAACGGTTTTCATAACACTACAGTCTATTGGGGAAAATGAGTATGGTAAAACCGGTCACTCAAAGATTTTTTACTTTTTTGAGGCACTTCTTGATCATTTTGAAGCGCGATTTTTTAGGTCTTCAATATCACACCATATCACATACACTTGTTACATGTAGGACCGTGTATCTCAGATTTAACATTGTTAAACGATCCCTTTAAACCGTGGGTTAGATTTAGACCATGGGTTATTTAACCCTCGCTTTGTGAATACCGAGCGAGGTTAAACCGTGGGTTAGATTTAGCCTGGGCTAAATAACCCAGGGTTAGATTTAGCCTGGGTTAAATCTAAACCTCCTTTGTGAATTCGGGCCTATAAGTTTACACTATTATTATTATTATTATTATAATATTGTTCTCCACACCGCAATGAATGTGTAATGGCACGTTTAATACCACGTATTTAACCAGATCATGGGGATATTTCACACATAACATACGTTAGAAATCGTATATAATAATGATACGATTTTTTAATATAATGGAGCTACTTTATACATTTACTCTACAAGACAACTGATTCATCAAAGTATTTTAAAAAATGACAACAGATAAGAATGTTTTTCGTCAAGTGGAAGGTTCTTCAAAGGCTTTGGAGCGGCACACACGAAATCGCAATCTCCAAGAGTTACTTTTCTTTCAGTTTTGGAAGTGGTTTAGAAGCAGCTAAGTCTATATATAAGATATATAAGATAAAGAATCGGATAAAAATATTTGGGAAGTGACCATTAAAAAGCTTTGTAAACGAACAAACGCATCTTGAATGCAGTTCTGTGCCGTTTCATGTTATCATAAGCATGTTAAAACAGATATAATATTGGCAAAATATCAAGGAATTAGCAAAAAATCTTTTACAGGCATTCTGAATACGAAGATAAGCGTGGACAAAGGTTTCAGTGTTTACGTGGTCTAAATAAACTGGTTTACTAATCGGTGTAATGACAACTTTCTGGATCTCAACACATCAAAAACAAAAGAAATGATATTCGACTAAAAACACAATAAACCAGTCGAACCGAGTAGGCCTAGCTGTCCGGTGAGAATAAATGGTGAGGAAATTGAACTTAAAATTATACATATACGTACAAATACCTCGATACTATAATAGTTGACAATGGTCTTAAGTGGGAGGGGGGGGGGGGGGTCAGTGTAAAACAATTTACAAGAAGGGACTTCAACGGATATATTTTCTTAGAAAATCGAAAACATTTTATGTCGATCGCACCATAATGGCCCGGCCCCCCACTCAGGTTTCGAAATGACCGCATGCGTGTTGCCAAAATGTCCGGTAAAGGGGTACTTTTCGTGCGACAAAGTCCGGCCCGAGAATTGTAAAAAAAGGGGTGTATTTGACTTTTCACCTGGAGATTTCTTAAAAAAGGGGGTGTTTTTTTTCTTTTTTTCTCTCATCTCTTTGGACTCCTGAGAAATTATTCCGAATTTAGGGGGGTACATTGAGCATTTTTCCTGATTTAGGGGGGTCTCCAGGGCAAATGGCCCTTGCCTCCCCCCCGCCCCCGCTAAAAAAAGAGAGAAGGAAGGAAAAGGGAAAGAGGAGAGCAAAAAGGGAACAAAAAAGATGAAGAAGAAAAGAAAAGGGTGAAAAGAAGATGAGATCAGTAACGGTTAATTCCGCCAACAACGTGTGGATCGGGGTGAGGGCCGACAGGCCCTTGCCTCCCCTACCCCCCAGCAAACCTAAAAGAGAGAGCAGGAAAGGAAGGGAAAGAGGAGACAAAGGGAAAGAAAAAAAGAGAAAGAAGAAAGGTAGAGGAGATCAGTTGCGATTTTTCCCGCAAACAAGATCGGGGGGGGGGGGACTTGGTATAAATAACATTCAATCATGGTTCTATTTATTTCCATAACGGTGATTTACAAATAATGCTGAAATGACATCATTTCCGAGATTTTTCCTCACTTTTTAGTAAATTATCCTTTTTAATGCGTTTGTTGGAAAATGGCAAATTCCTAAATTTGCAGTCAGACAAGAAATATGCTTTTTTGAGTTGCCTACATGTCAGGAAAAAGTATAATAAAGAGAAATAGAAAGAAAGAATAGTTAACTGCCAGTTACAAAATAATGAGGTATCAAAATATGCTCATCTGACGGTAATTTAATGCCTAAAACCCATGAGCCCCAGGGAAGGGGGCGGTGGGGCGACCCCCCAAGAACGCCGGCCAAAAAAAAAAAAAAAAAAAAAGAGAGGAGAAAAAAGGAAGATGAAGTAGGAAAAAAAGGAGCAGACAAAGAACATTTTTGAAATCAGACAAGTATTACGAATCGTTTCTTTATAATAATTTCATGAAACCTCAAAGCTTCCGCACTTCGCGCGGGAGGGAGGGAGGGGGGGGGGCAACTGAATTAAGACAAGAATTAAGAGTCTAGAACGATACAATGATCGTCTTCTTTCTCTAATAATTGATTAAAACGTAAAAGCTTTCGCGCGGGAGGGGGGGGGGGGAAACTAAATTCAGACAAGAATTAACAGTCGAGAACGGCAAAATGATCGTTTTCTTTCTCTATTAATTTAATTAAATGTCAAAGCTTCAGGGGAGGGGCAAATTTGAAATTATGGGGGGGGGGGTGGGGCGAGTTTTTCCCTCCCTCCTCCGCCCCCCCCCCCCCCCCCCTGCCGCGCGAAAGCTTTGACGTTTCATAGAATTATTAGAGAAAGAAGACTATTCGAGGTACCGTTCTAGACTCTTAATCCTAGTCTGAATTCAGTTCCCCCCCTCCCCCCACCCTCCCGCGCGAAGTGCGGAAGCTTTGAGGTTTCATTAGATTATTATAGAGAAAGAAGACGATTCGTAATACTTGTCTGAATTTCAAAAATGTTCCTTATCTGCTCCTTATGTCCTTTTCCTTTTTTCTCCGCTTTTTTAAATTTTTAGCCGGCGTTCTGGGGGAACCGCCCCCGTCGAGGGGTTTTAGGCATTTGATTACGGTCAGATGAACATACTTTTATACTTTATTTATTTTGTGACAATGGCAGGACAGTAATTGGCGTGAGGTCCAGCGGGCGGAGCCCCCAGAAGCTCAGGGGTTTTAGGCATTAAATTACCCTCAGATTAGCATCCAGGGGTCCGCCTTAGGGCCCTAGGCGGGGTCCAGGGAGCAGAGCCCCGGAAGCTGAGGGGTTTTAGGCATTTAATCACGGTCAGATGAGCATATTTTGATACCTCATTATTTTGTGACACTGGCAGGTAACTATTCTTTCTTTCTTGCTATTTCTCTTTAATATATTTTTTCAAAATAAGTTGGGGGGGGGGTGGGAAAAGGGAACTCGAGGCTTCCGAACCCCACCGTTTTGCGGGCCCTGACATGTAGGCAACTCAAAAAAACCATATTTCTTGCCTGACTGCAAATTAGGGGAGGCAAGGGCCTTTCGGCCCCCACCCCGATTAACATGTTGTTGGCGAGATAAACCGCAACTGATCTCCCCTTCTTTTCACCCTTTTCTTTTCTCCTTTCTCTTTTTTGTTCCTTTTTCGCTCTCCTCTTTCCTTTTCCCTTCCTTCTTTTTTTTTTAGCGGGGGCGGGGGGGGGGGGGGGGGAGGGGAGCCAAGAACCATTTGCCCCCCTCCCGATCCCGATCTTGTTGGCGGTAAAATTGCAACTGATATCCCCCTTCTTTTCTTTTCTTCTTCCTCTTTTTTTTCTTTCCTTTTTTTCTTTTTCTTTCCTTCCCTCTTTTTTTTATGGGGGCGGGAAGGCAACAGCCTGCGACGCAAGGCCCTCTCGCCCCTCCGGTCTCCTTCTTCCCCCTTTTCTTTTCTTTTTTCCTTCACGTGCCCTTTCTTTTCCTTCTCTCTCTCTCTTTTTTGCGGGGGGGGGGGGGGGGGTGGGACAAGGCCCGGTCGACCCCCCTGGATCCGCGCCTGAGAGACAGATGGTGGGGGGGTGGAGCTTTTATAGGATCAGCACAGAGTGCCACAGACCCATGCAAGGAACCAGGGGCGTACGCAGGGGGGGGGGGGTGGGGTTTGG